>VDFB02271358.1:596801081-596976401 GCA_007258455.2 Sequoia sempervirens
GCTTCTGCACTTACAAATTTTGCAAACAAAGAGCTAAGTGTTAGGGCGGGCTTTTTCAATGCCCTGACATATTGTTTACAAGCTAACACCCAAAAGTGCAAGGGCGCTGATTTTTAGCACCCTTACACTTTTCCCAACTTTTGCTCTAAAACACTCAAAATTGCTCTATCTTCGCTCCGAACCCTGTTTCTTTGCCCCTGCATCATTTTCCGTGCTTCATCGCTCATTTCATGCTTGCTGAACATCGTTGCTTGCTTCACGCATCCCAATGCTGCTTTTTCGACTAACGTTTGTTTATTCCCCATCTTTGCAGTTCCTTTTTAGATCTCATCAAGGGATCCTTGAAGTTGTATCTTTTTGATCTAGCTGCTCTCAGATGAAAGCCAAGAAGCCTCCATCGTCTTCAAAGGCTAAAAGAAAAATGAAATACAAGTACCAAGGTGTTTGTCCGCTGACAATAGTAATTTCAAAGGTGGATGAGATAAAAGACACCGAGTTGGTCATCAAGACCTCGTTGATTTCGTGGAAAGAACTGAGCAGAAGCCTCTTGAAGACTTCTTGAGAGCCATTGTGCATAGTAATCTACATTTGGTGTCCATGTTCCCTACTGCACACAATACGTAATTTTCCTCAAGTTGCATCCCATTACATTAGGGAAAACAAAGTGTGATTGATTCTCTGGGCATGAGATATTGAGACTTGACCACCGATTTTATGGCGCCCCTCCAAATCAGTCTTTCTAGATTTAGTGTAAGTATATTTGTGATTTTGTTGATAATTGTTCTATTGGATTATTTGGTGAGCTTAGCACTTTAAGTGCTCTTGTTCGATTAGCGAGTTAAAATAAATTGTTATGTCCAAAGTAAATGTTTATTATTAAAATAGTTAGTTGTCTGATCCAATGTCGTTAATTAAGTTATTAAATTATTAAGAGATTTTTTTTAGAGGGTTAATGACTTAATAGGTTATATTATTTCTTTGTTAAATATGTCATTTTAATATAAAATGATTATAGAGGGTGTTTTTTAAAATTTGAGGAAACTCATATATTCAATATATCAAAAGTTTACAAGAGTCCTTTAAAAAAATAAAAAAATGAAATGTATATATGTATATATATATAACCAAATTTTAAAACATATTTGGAAATATAAAAGTAATTAATCATATAAGAATTTATTTTTTATTTTTTATTTTCAACCCTTAATATATATATATAATCAAAATAATGTTTTAAGGTAAGAGAATCAAACTATATTTAAAATACCCTTATAATTTAAATTCAGCATAAAGCATATAAGAAAACAAAATAAATGTTTAAAGAAAATTGAATAAAAATAAATAAATAAAAGATAAATAGAAATAAATATGTTATTGTTTATTCATTTACTTAGTAATTAATTAAGTAAATGATAAGTAAGAATAAACATATATTTATATAAAATTTATATAATAACTAACTTATGGAGGCAGCTTAAGATTTACACCTGTCCCTCTCGTGCCCTCCACCTTGCTCCAAGGCTATCCTTCCAAGATCCATGTGTTTTGTCTAACATCCTCTTCCTGCCAGCAGTGCACGTGTGTTGTGAAAGCGTTCCCATTCTGCATGCTTTTCTTGGGGGAAGGCGTAACACTTGTTGAATGGGGAAGGAAAAGAATTTAGGGAAAAAAGGATGTCACGTCTGGATACCCATCGACGAGGAGAGGAGGAAGGCACGAATAGAGGAGTTTGGTCAATTGCGCCTCATTTTGTGCAGACTCTGAGGTAAGTTTCTTTCTCTTACGTTGCTTGAAAGTTTCTAAAGCCTTATTAGTAAATCCATCTCCTGTACCTACGCCCCCTGCAGCCAATCTTCTTGCAGTCTCCTCATTCTTTTCCCATGCAAACTAAGCTCGGTGTTGTTGGCCCTGCTCTTCTGTAGTTATCTCCTGATTTTTAGATCGTAAGGTTGCCTTGGAGATGCCTGTTTCCCCTCCATTTACCTCGGACTTGGGTTTTGTTTCACTTCCCCATTTCCATCATCGTCATTAAATGAGTTTGCAACATCAGCGTATACTTTGGAGCTAACCCCAGTTGCATTTTCAAACCCTCTATCCTTAATAACCACCGTGTCTGCAAGGAGCGATGAATAATTCTGTGTTTTGGAGTTACCAGTCTGCAACTGCAAATAATTCTCCCTGAGACCATTCGCAACCTGTCTCAGCAGCAACACTAGAACACAGCAGACTGTGGAGGCGTAAATAGCCCTCCCTAATTCTTTTGGCAACCTGTCACGTCTGCAGTACTGGAAATTAGAATGTTGTAGAGGTATAAATAATCTCCTGATACCATTGTCAACCTGCATCAGCCGCAGCGTTTGAACATAATAGAAAGTTTAAAGGTTTAAATAACCTACTGGCTTTACACCTATCAATTGCGTTTTGCTTGAAGGCTTCTAAAGCCTTTTTCTTCAAATCCATTTATTGCATATCCTGTAATCATGGCACCCCATGAGACTGCATTTCTCTGAGGAATTCTGTCAAACAGCTTCCACGCCCTTTTTGTGCTCCTCATTTAACACCCATATCCACCATGGCAGTATAATTACTACGTCTAACAAAATTTTTGCTTCTCTTATACTTGATGGATTATTGCTTCATAGTTTTCACATCTTGCATATACATTCATCTGCCTTGTGTCATAATGGGGAAACTTTATATTAATAAATTTAGATAATAGTCTCCCTTTTTCTTTTAATGAGCCATCATCCTTGTTAGATCCATAGCATTTTTACTTAGATATAAATAGGATTCTGCCATCTAAAAGTAATCATTCTATATTTTGGATATGAGATTACTATTTTAACATAAGTTATTTGGTAGCATGATTTGGTTATCATACAATCTTGTATGCTGAGAGGTATAGTGATTGTGATTATTTATTTGTTGATTGGCTTCAAGTATAGAATATGTAATGAGAGCATTTTCAATTCAATGACTAATAATATTTTAAGTTATAAATAACCATTGGCTAATTCTCTTAATCATGTTATCACATAATCTTTGGATTATTCCACAGCTATAAGTCTAATAATCTATTTAAGTTATTTAATAGCTATCTTCATCCTAGATAATATATGATTACCCTATTTATGGAGTGGTCTTGTATTAGTATCATGATTTCGATAGTTAAATTATCATAGGGGGGTTATTATTAGTTGTGTTATTTATCAATATTGCATCAAGAGGATAAAATTGACTCATTTGTTATCTGAAATTCTTATTCTAAAATTAATAATTTGGTAAGGTGTAGTATATATATATAGGAAACCCATCTTATATTGTTTCGGACATTAATGTAAAATTTATAGAAAACTAAACTACTTTTTTGAAATTAACGGCATTGCACTACCAATGAGAAAATGTATTTAAGAATATTATTGATAATAGTAAAAGGTGTTTTACCCCGCGAATAATGATTTTAATATTACTAGAAGTAAATCTAGAATTCGGTTAATTTAGTAAAAGAGTAAATGTATGCTGGTTGGGTAATCTTCATGGATAAATAATATTGACATAGGGTTATTGATAAAGTTAAGTAATTATAATCACAGCCTTTGACTTATGGAATTTAACATTTAAAAATAAAAGATTATAGATAGAAAGTGCAATATTAAAGTGAATCCTCATTAATATAAATGCAAGCTAATATTAATTTGTTAAGGGAAATTTAGAGTGGTAATAGACAATTTATATTATTTCTTGGAAATAGAAATTAAATAGAAATCAATTTGAAGAAGTCATTTAGATGAGATAGGGTGCTTTATGGCTTTGTTTATATAAGTGTATAAAAATGTGTTTATACCATGAGTTAAAATAAAAAGCAAATTCGTTGGTGAAAATAGAGATAATTTTATATTTTATCTATATAATTCTTTAAGTATTTAAATGACTTCGAGATGGTTAAATAAAATATAGTGAAATGGTATAGGATGTTTATTACATATAATGAATGATTATGAAAATGTAAGTAGTTATAGGAAAGTTAAATTAATCTTGTGTTAGATGCTTAGCTTGATAGTTGTTAAAATACATTTCTATAATTCTCTTAACTGTTTCTAATGATTTCTCGATGAGTGAAAGAGTAACATAGTAGGCTCCTATTCATTTTGTCGTAAATTGCTCCTCATAGTATTAATCATTGTAGACTTTAAAAGATTAGGATTGAGTGTGTATGTTGATAAATATATATATATACAGGTGTGATTTTCATATGGTTTTGTTCATTACATAGATTAGGGAATTATGAAGAGATTTAAGGAAATTTAATCTAAATAATGAAGTATCCAAGTTGTGATGGATAAATTAATTAGATAATTGTAGTACTGTAATGATAAGTTGTAAGTTAGCATGAAGGTTCATACTAACTAGTTAATAGTGAAGATTGTCTTGTGTAATCCATAGGATGATTATTAGGAGCATTGCATGTTTGAGTAGTCACCTTTGAAAATACCTAGAGGTTATACTCTATGAGGGTGAGTCAATGAGTTGGGAGAACTCAAGTTGGGCGAACTACGGTGCCTCTGCGAAATATATACGTAGGCAAGGCCATCAAGTGATGAGCCCCCGAGGCATTAGGTCGGGCCCCTAGGACTGTTCTTCTGAGTCTTGTATGTGATTTGTCATACTATAAAACTGCCATTGATTTGTATAGCTCATCTGGTAATCATGTGCTAACTACCTTTGATCATATGTGTGTGCCAAGTCATGTAAACCTTGCAGGTATATGCATTGGGAAACAAGGAAAATTCAACATGATGGAATGGAAGAGGTACATTAAGCTGACCCAAAGTAAGTAGACTTTATTGCCTAAAAATCTAGTGAACCATTTCTATATTTGCTTCTCACTAGTGTGATCTTGGACTATAGTTGTAAGTAGTGAAAAGTGTTGTCATTGTCTTTAAGTAAACAAAAATAAAAATAAAAATTGCAAAATTAGTAAAGTTGTTGCAGAGTGTTAGGTTATTTAGAGTATAAAAATGTGGGCATAAAATGATGTATTGTTTCCTCTCTCTTGTTTATGGATGATTGTATGTTATCTTTATGTAAACTTGGTTTATATTCACTTTCGTAAAAACTTACATTTTGTAATGACCGTTATGTGTACCCCAGAGGATGTAGATAACTTTGTAAATGCATAGTTTCTCTTCTTGTAATATATGCACATATTCATATTACACAATGTTTCCCTTTCAAAAAAAAAAAAAAAAAATTAGTTTGGTACTGTTGCCCTCTGGGGTTCCTGCAGTAGGCATTCTTTCTTTGATATTGTTTAGAGTCCCACAAATGGGAGAAGTACAATGAAATCTCAATACAACAAGTGCAAAGAGTCATGACTCAGTCCCAACAAGACTAAGTGCCTAATAAATAGTCAATGGTTGAAAGAACCTAGGCACACTATCTCAGATGGGCCAGAGGGACTTAGCAAAGTGACTTCAAAAGAGAGAAGCTGTCGAGGACATGATCCCCACACTTTTTGGCTTGAGTTAAAGGGATTGCACAGATCATCCCATTTTTCATGTGTGGATGTATGAATACATCAAATCATAAGAGGAGACAAAAGGCTCATAGTGATTGGGAAAGCAGTCAATGATAAATCAATGAATAGGTGATAAATGTGCAAACCACCTTCAAGTTCTATATGACTTCTTATCTAGTGTATGTTGCCAGAATTTCTAGATCTATCTACAAAAGGGAACTAAATTTATGTACATGTGTACAATTATTTCTATCAAGCCCAGAGCTAAAGGAAAGCCTTCACCATTTTAGGAGGTCAGCGATGCTTTCTTTGCACCTCACCTTTTTCATCTTTGACAGACTCGGGGAAGAAGGAGAATGCCCAATAGAGGTCTACAAGGTGGTGAGTAAAGTCAGATGCATATTCTTAAAGTTTCCAAATTTTACTTATATAAGGGTAGGATGCTGCTTTGGGTGCCCTTACATGTTGCCCGGATATCCCATGGTGGAGTGGATACTCATGGAGTTATGCAGACAGTTGATTTCAATTCACAAAGAACGGATGAGGATTCACAAGTTGGGATTCAAGTTTCCATTGACAATTGGTAAGTATACCATCAAAAGTGTACAAAAAGCCAAATTTTTCTATGCCGAAATGCAGGTCATGACAATCAAGACCTATAGATACAAATTTTATTTTGACTACCGAAATGTAAAGAAGTTGAAAAAGGTTCATTGACACAAGTACCACTTTAAGAACATCTGGGTTGATTGCATAGATGAAGAGGCTATCTGTAAGATGGACTATTGAAAACTAACCGTACAGTAGATAAGAGATCTTGGCATGTTGCTAACCTACCAGAGGATTTCATAGATCCTGGTGACATCATGAATGCTACTTACAACGAACAAGAAATCTCTAAG
Source organism: Sequoia sempervirens (assembly GCA_007258455.2). Lineage (NCBI taxonomy): Eukaryota > Viridiplantae > Streptophyta > Pinopsida > Cupressales > Cupressaceae > Sequoia > Sequoia sempervirens. The sequence goes on from VDFB02271358.1 coordinate 596,807,502, forward strand.
AGACCTTTTCCCACAATCCAATGGTCCAAAAATGAAATTGTTTCCATTAGAGAGAGGTTGGCTCCAATACTGGCTAACACTATAGAGTGATTACACAAGTATGGCTTTGAGATGAAAACTTTCAAGATAGAGTCTAAGTGAGAAGAATCTAGAGTAGAAGCCGACAAACAACAAGAACCCCACATGAAAGATAAACCTCTAGTCATTCCTAGTTCTTCCCGAAGAGGCCCTAGGATTAAGTTCACTATTGGAAAAAAAGATACATGGGCCATCCCAAAAGGAGAAACTATAGAATTTGAACCATCTCGCTCCAAAGGAAAAGGGGTTGTTTCTAAAGAGATAGATTTTGATGAAGAAGAAAATTCAAGTGACCAATCTGCTAAAGAAGAAGATTCAAAAGAAGTAGACTCTGATGAGGAAGAAAATTCTGAAGGTGAACAAGAATTTGAAGGTGATCAAGAAGGTACAAACAATAGTTAGAAGATCAAGAGGATGATCAACAAGAACTTGGGCATGACGAAGAACGAACTATGTCTCCACCTAAGAATGTAGTTGAAGAACTTCCCCATACATCATCGCCTATAACTTAAAGTGTTCCTCACACATCTCCTAATCCAAAAAATCCTCCACCACCTATTCCTACATCACCTATTCCTACATCTGCAATACCCACAATGGACATTTCACCTATCCCTGCAACATCAACTGTGCTTGATACTCCTTCAGTGACAAGTATACAAGAGGGTTGACATTTTGTCAAGTCCTCCATCATCCATTCCCAACCTGTCATCTCCATCCAATGATATCACTTTAGAAGCTAAGTTTAACAAGTTCATGAATGAATCCATTCCCAATTAGCTCAATGTACAAACTATAGGAGCAGTTATGATAAACACACACCAATTGTCACTATACCAATCATTCCTTTAGAAGTGGTGGCAACAAGAGAGTTGACAGTTGACCAAGAAGCTCATACCTCCTCTCTTCCCCCCTAGTTGGTATCTCAAGTATCGAAGTGGAAAAATCAAATGATTTATCCAAAAGAGCTCGATCTTGAAGAGATAGCCCCTCCAAAAGCCAAGGGGAAGAAAAAGGAAAAAGTGTATTCATGGTTGAATGTTGACAAGGTCGGTCATAAATATGTAGAGATTGGAACACCACCTCAAGAGGAAGGAGATGTCAATATGGAGGATTACACAGTGACAAGAGTGCAGCTTGGTAAGGTCACGAATGAAAGTTCAAAGGTAGACACACAAGTAACCTTGGATATACTAGCAGGAAGACTAGAAAAAATAGAGCAAGCTAAAACCATGTAAAAACAAAAGGTAGACCATTATTTCAATGTTCTAAGGATACTTGCAGGGTCTTCAAGTAATGCACAACCATTGGAAATGGTAAGCACTGAGGACCTAGCTATGAAGAAAGCTTAGAAGTTTTCCCCCAAAGGCAAGGTGTTATATGATTTTATCAAAGAAATTGTAGAACATGGTTCTCAAATTATAGTTGTTGCGGATGAAAAAGCTACTCAGATAGCCAAGCTCCAAATAGAGCTTGATAAGGAAGATAGTGTTCTTTCTGAAGAGTGCAAGGAAATGTAAAAAATCCTGTTGTTGTGGTCACAAATGAAATAGGTGAAGCTCAAAAAATTGGTGGAAGCCAAAGGTATCGCTAACAAGGAGAAATACGTAGAAGTAAGAAAATCACTGAAGCATCATATTCAGATAATCAACTCTCTTACAAAAGATCTCTATCAAGTACAGGAAGAGGTTAAAGGGCACCGTACTATCCTTGAAAGAGGAATCAAGGAGTTACTAGGACAACTCCTCAAAGAAAATTGTATCTTCCTTCTGGTCATAAAACTTTCCAAGATCTTCTAAGAAGCCATCATGAAACAAGTAGAGAGTGCGGTTTTTTTAAGGTCTCTATCCATGTTATTTGTGATACAAGGCTCTCTCTTGACAACCTCAAGGCACATCTTGATAGGTACAAAAAGGTTCACTCATCCACCATGATATTGATCATGAGGATTCACACCATTGTGGATTACACCGTTAGTATGAATGAGAAGTTCATACAAGAGACCAAGAAGAAGTATGAAGACTTCCACACCCAAGCAAGGAACCATGAAGATTCTTGATCTCCAGTGTTGAACTTTTTGATGCTTTCCTTTATGCATCTTGTAAATAGTTTTTGACATCTTAAATGTCTTTTCTTAAAATATAATTACACTAAAAATCCTAGATGTAGTTTCATAAAGACAAATTACATTTTGACTTTAGTCAAAGTTAGGTGAGATTTTCCTAAATTAACTCACCTAACTTTCCTAACTTTTCTCAACTAATTTTCTAATTTTGCTCATCCCCCTCCTTTATAAACATGACAGATTTCTATTGTAAAGCTTACCTTTTAGTATTTTGTAAGGAAGTGCTGCCCCTTTTGAAGCAGATTTGTGAAACTTTGTGTTCATATCTTGTGAATTAAATCTGATCAATAAAGAAGAGAATTGCAAACCAAAATTTTTGTTGGATTCGATAATCTTGTGGATTGATCTTATTGGTGGTGATTAGTGTATGATATTTGAAGGGCTTAAATTAATTTATGTAAACTTTGTGTTAGATTCCTTATTTAGATTTATATTTATGTTTGGATACTTTTGTTGAAAGATCTACAAGACTATGTTCTTGTAATCATTCATGTTGTTTGAGAAATTGTTGTGTCTAAGAAGACTTTTTTCTTCTAATGAAACAAATGGCACATCTCTCACAGATCCATCAATGAAAAAGCTATAGAATGACTGTGTATCTTCGTGAGATTTCCCTTTTCTTTTACTTGTTTATTATTAAACATATCTGGTATCTCTACGCTTTTCTTTGACAAGATAGAGGTATTGGCATTACGACTCGTTATTAGTTGAAAGTTACCTTGAATCAAAACTTCCAACTATGAAGCATTGTAAAACATATTCTCTAAAAAAAGAGAGAATCATGAATGTGACACCCCCCCCATTTTGTAAGTATAGTGTACATTGTGTAAATACTTAATTAGTTTTACCATAGCTTCTATTAGTAGTAAGAAGGGTGCCTCCCCTTTCTGAGAGGAGATATTTTATCTCACATAGTTGTGGTTGAAGTCTAGGTTGTGCAATCTATTGAAAAGATGGTTACATAATTTTCACCCAACAATGTGATAGGATTAAGACACTTGTCATGATATTTTCTAATCCTATTCCTCACCTTCCCTATATAAGCAATGCATCATATGTACTTTTCCATATTCAGCTTGAGATTCTTGCATCCTTAGTGATAGCATGATATTTCTTCTATTTCTCTCTTGTGGAAGTTATTTTTTCTTACAAGTGATCCTAGGGTGTTTGAGGAGTTTACCATAAACTCCTACAATGAATTCATATTACATAATCTCATTTTAGTGATAAGATTTTCCTATTTACAATTTTTCAATAAACATGGAGATACATGAATACATACATAGCTTCCATGAACTTTAAACAAACAAAGATACAAATGGTACAAATGTCTTTTTTGGCATACATCCTCAATTTTTTACTACCAACTATATGAGGGAGAGAATCACTCAAGTTCTTTTTTTCCAACCATGGACTTACTGCATTCCCCCACACATCTATCTTACTAGTAAGATGGCCCTACCCTTTGACCAAGAGATCAGTTTGATAATCTTATAATACTATCCTTCTTCATACTGGTGTTTAGTCCTTCATAACTAGAGCTACCATACACTGGCTACAACCTACACGTATGGCATTCCCAGCCTAGTATGCAAACCTAGATCATAGTGAATCGATAGTGTAAATAGTGGCTACTTACACTACTTTGGCCAAAGTTTGATACATTCATTCACTCGAAAGTGAAGTCATATGTTTACCCACCTTTAGCTCAATTTTGTATTTGACCATTCATACTCTTTTCAACAAAACATGCATTCAATCCTAAAGGTAATGACATAACAAAGTGACCAACTAGGTTACTCCTATCCATGGATTATCCTAACCCCTAAAACAACCAAGTTAACCACCCACATTCAAAAATGACATCTTAAACAAAGTACTTCAAGATAATATTACTTCCCACATTTTATAGTCTATGTAATCATACATATGGTTTATGAAAATGTAGGTGTTGATCAAAAAGCAAACATAACCACACAATTCCATCATAGAGAATATATCTATATAAATATATCAATCAATAGGGTTTCAATAAACAAGACTTCACCAAATTTCAAGCAATCTTATTCAAAGTAGGAAATAACTTAAAATTATTCAAGCAAGCTCAGCATGCATATAAATAATATTTTTCCATCACTTGCATTCATAAACAAATATGATTTCAACTTTAAAAAGAATAGAGTAACAAAATCAGCATGCCTAGAATTATAGCTCCAAAAGATTATGTTGCTTCCTAATCTCACTCTCATAATCCTGCTTGTTGCTCCTTCTAAACTCAACCTATCACCAATACTAGCTTCTCACAAAAACTCCCAACCAATGTAAATTCACAAAGAAAACTATCTTTCTCACTAAAGAACTCAACAACTCACTTACACATAAACTACAACAAAGAACTTCAAAATTACAAATGATTAAGAACGAATGAGGAAAAAAAGGTAGAGAGGCTACCTCTATCTATACTAAAAATTAAGAAACTCGATGCTACAAACAAGATCCTAAATCTGCCACCATTTCTCTTCTTGCTTCCACCACATAGTAGCAAAACTAACTTCCTTCCAAAATGAATCAACTAATCTCTAAGAGATGATATGTGGCTACTAAAATAATTAGTATGGAAACACATATATAGTCCAACATTTCTAGCCTTTCAACTATAAATGGGTCACCCCTTTCTAATTGGCATCAACTACCATTTTACTAAGTCAAACAAAGAAATGTTCATCTAAATGTTTCATATTTGCAAATAAATTCGACTACCTTCTTAAGCTTTAGCTAGCACTGGCTTGACAAAGTCTTCATGCTCATATTTAGCTATGTGTAACTTTTTCCGGTGTAGCTCTTGTCTTTTATTTGCATCCAAACTCTTATTATAGTGTTGCATAATATATTCCTTTATGATGTGCATTGGTTCTAATATTAACAAAAAATCTAAGGAATTTTATTACTCTGCATAGTGCTAGTTTAACTGCTTTATAAACTTTAATAAACTCCATTCACTTAAATTGCATATAATGAATTATAGACTACGCACTATATTTATGTGCTTTTACTTGTATTTAAACATCTTCATATATGTGCCATACTATGTGCAACTTATGATTAAACATTGCTTGGCTTTAAATAGCCATCTTCCATTATATGGCTCACGTTATATATGTGCCAAGTTTACTTTATAATATTTAAAATGTATTTAATCATTGTATATATTAATATATATTTATATTATAATGCTATCATTATAATATGTATTAACATATCTACATATAAAAATCATTGGTTGATATTTAAATATATTAATAATTATATATAATCATATATATATATATTAATATGTATGTATAGACCTATATACATTAACACACCCAATGTAATGTCGCAAAATTGCACCTAGGGGCAATTTCACATTTTAGCACTTTTCCTAGAATTTATGAAACCTAAATGCATTAGTGGAAAAAACCCCATGGGTCAAAATTTCATGATTCTAACTCCATGTGGTCTAATGGTGAAGCAACAACAGTCCAGTGACCTATTTCCCAAAAACTTGTTCCTTGGATGCCTATGTGGCACACAGACATCTACACAACATGCTAGCATCTTGGTGCTTTTCTGAGTTTGAAATGGGGAATCTTGAATCTTGGCTCTTGACACCTATCTCTATAGCCACACCTTCATATGTAATGGATTTTTTCTTCCCTTGCATGCAGCAAAACCCCTCCTTTTCTCTCATTTTCGGGGTTCTCTCATTCATTCAAGGCTCTCTCTTCAACTTGAATTCACTTCTCAATCTCTTCTATTCTTGGCAACAACACTTCTACAAGTGAATCTCTATCGGACTGACATCCCTCCAATAGCCAAAGCTCTCTAACAAGCATTCAACAGTGCATTTGTGTGTTCAAGAGGGGGTCAAAGCCTATTGGTAACGCTCTCTCACTCTTTTCTATTTATAGATAGATTAGATCTCTTTGTTCATTTACTACCTAGTGGTACGAGTTCTCCTAAAGCAAGGATTGTTTTCATCACTCCTTTTTTTGTCCATTTCAATTACTCTCTCTCTATCTATCTAGTTGTCTGTGGAGATGGGAACACCAAAGCAAAGATTTGATTGTGGAAAGTCCCTATATAGCCTCAACATTTTTCCTTGTTCGTTTTGTGTGCAAGTTGTTAAAGTAGAGCTCAAAGTGAAGACTTGGACATTTCATTGTTCATAAGATCTCTCCTAGCTCTCATTGTGCTTTATCTTGTCATCTTGTTCAATAGATCTCATATATGGGTTAGATAGTGAAGCTTTGGTTTTCCCATTTGAGTCCTTCAGTGCATCATTTGGACTCCAGTATGCCATGCTGGCATCCTAAATCCGCTTTGTAGTCCTTTGACCGAGAGCTCCTTTGTTGGATGCAAAAATCTAGAAGCTTTTCTCTTTTAGGTCCTTAGTCTTTTGAGGTGATTAATCTAGATATACTTTCTTTGCAATTTCTTCATTTAGCTTGTATTGAGGTGGATAAGGGTAGTTCATTCCTTGGGATTCTCTCAAGAATGAAGGGACTTGTGTGCAATGAATCCCCTTTATCTCACATTTTGGCGAACCTAACGTAAAACATGTTGGATCTATTTCTTCAATGTGTTTAATTTCTATGATAATGCTTTCTCTAAGGAATATTTCAATATGTTGGATGATGCTCTAGATGATTTCTTAGAAGTGTCTTCCCCTATCTGCAAATCTTTCAAGCAAACTTCTTCTTCACAAGCTGAAGAGTCGATAAATAATATGGTGGTCTCTATGGCTTCTCCAAGCCCTCAGAAGCCCATCACTTACTTGAATTTGTCCAGCTCTTCTCCTAAGAAGGATCATTCTATCTGTGGAATTTCATATCACAGTGATTCATTGGATTTTTATTCAAGGTTCATAAAATCTATAGACTCTGCTTCTTATAATGTTGTTGATCACACATATAACACAAGAAGAAACAAATAGAATTTTGATTAACAACCTTCTACTCGTACATGTCAACCTACTCAAATTCCTACTTCTTTACCACCTTCTCAACCAAGGCTTCCTCCAACACCTAAACCTCTGACTAAATCACCTGATGATTATGATCTTGTTGAGCAACTCCATGTTACTCTGGCTAAGATCTCACTATGGGATTTTCTTTAGACCACTTTGGTTTATCAAGGTATACTTCAGGAAGCCTTGTAGAAAATTCTCTTTCTTTCCTTTGCTATGCTAATGGATGTTAATGCATTAGTGGCTCGTATTCATGCGGATTCATCGAATATTACATTCTATCCACAAGAACTCCTACCTCTGAATGTGCAAAAATAAGCGGATCCCTTAATGATTTTAGTCAATGTTAATACTATTGGTATTAGTTACACCGATTCAAATCTCAATGTTTGTGGTATTGATTTATTACCCAAGATTAAAGTTGATTCTTATTCTTTACCCACTTCTTTTTTGTATATTCATGGGTTTGATAATGTTGGCTGATAGGCTCTAGGCACAATAATATTGTCTTTGCAGCTAGGCTATGTTACCTTACCCACTTTGGTTTATGTGATTCCTAGCCCTTTGCCTATAATATTCTTCTAGGGAGACCCTAGATCCATGCTATGGGTGTTGTAACTTCCACTCTGCATCATTCTCTAAAGTTTTTTCCAAATAATCGAGTAGTCACAGTCAAAGCTGACCTAGAAGCTATTCACCTTTCTGAATTAGCGACAATTGGTTGAGCTTTAGTTGTCTCCACTCTTAATAATTGTGTTACATCTTTAACTTTTGATGCAATGACATCCTCCTCGGCAATACCCTTTGTGGAGGTTGTCCCCAAAGTGAACACCACTAAAGAAGAACCACCTAAAGTAGAAAGTCCTAAGTCCTCCCCACCTAATTTTTCTTATAGATCCAATGTGTTCCTTGGTGATGATTGGGGGCCCTTGGAGTTCTTCGAGTTATTTATTGGGGAATACAAAGAAAATTCTACTCATCTAAAACTTTTGATAACCTCAAATTCCTCTAATGAAAAAGTGGATAACACTCCTGTTGAGAAGGAAAGTTGTAATCTTATTCAAGAGACTAGTCACTCCCCTACTGAGGAGGATAGTCTTGTTCTTACAAAGGAGGTTAATGTTTGTGAATCAAGTAAAGGATACATTTGTTCTCGTGTAGATGTGTTCGATTTCCATTGGTGGAATGAGTCTCTCTATGTGGAACCATCACCTTTGGAAGTTTTGTAAACCCATTATGGTTTTGGATATAGACTCGCTTCTCAGCATGGCTATGGGAAAAAAGGCCTTGGACATATTGAGCAAGGAATCTAGGTCCCTATCTAGTTTAAGCCTCGTAAGCACTATCTGGGTTTGGGATGCTCTATTGAACAATCTAAATAGAAAACTTGGTGGAGAGTTAATATTATTTCGGTTGAACCACTTAATCTAGTCCATCCTAAATTAATAGAGGATGGGGCATGAGCTGAAGAAGTCCCCTTAGATGTTTTCTCTTTGGATGAAGCATTGGAGGAATTCTTAGGTGCCTACTCCTCTCTGCCTCCTTTTCATCATAAGAGGTTATTTCCATATCGCTTGAGTCAAAAGGAATATTTTAGGGAATCTGTCTTGAGTATTGATGAGGAGGACCCTCTAGATAATGTTGATAATGGTGTTCCAATATCACATCCTGAAGACCATAGTTCTCTCCTTAAGGTAGATACTACTAAAGTCTCCATGGATCTTAAGTCTTCTGAAAAGGTGATTAAGATTGGGAAGTTCCTTTCTTCTAAAGAAGCTAAGGAGCACTCTGATCTTTTGCATTATCACCCTAATATATTTACTTGGATGTATGAGGACATGCCTGACATTGATGAATCTATAGTGGTTCACAATATCAGTTTATGTCTCGATGCCAATCCAGTTAAAAAAAAAATCTTAAAGATAAATCCCAAGGTCACATTGTTGGTTAAGATTGAGATAGAGAAGCTATTAAAAGAAGGCTTTATCCATCCAATTGACTAATCCCCTTGGATATTGAATATCATTGTTGTTATTAAACCCGATAGTCATATTTTTATATGCATTGACTTTCGTGATCTTAATAAGGCTTCTCTTAAGGATGATTTCCCATTACCTAATATAGTTATGATGATGGACTCGACTGCAGGCCATGCCTTGTTATCTTTCATGGATGGCTTCTCAGGTTACAATCAAATCAATATTAACTTGGAGGATTAGTACAAGGAAACCATCACTACCCCTTGGGATACCTTATGTTATGTGGTCATTCCCTTTGGGTTAACTAATGCTGGAGTAACTTACCATTGAGCAATGACCCTAATATTCCATGACTTCAGTCATAAAATTTGGGAAGACTACATTGATGATATCTTGGTGAAATCCATAACCCATCAGGATCATGTGAGAAACCTTCATCTTATTTTTGAAAGGCTTTGACTCTACAACATAAGGCTCAATCCTCTTAAGTGTTTCTTCAGTGTAGATGCTGGAAAAATTTTGGGATTCATAGTCTCTCATTGTGGAATTGAAGTCCACATGAATAAGATTGATGTGATTTTTAACATGCCTCCACCCAGGAATATTACAAAGTTGCAAATTTTACTAGGGGAGATTCAAGAAATTCATAGATTCATATCTCAATTGGTTGATCATACCCTTCCTTTCACTCATTTGCTAAAAAAGGATTTTTTCTTTGTATGGGATGAAGAGTTTCAAATGGATTTTGAGTCAATCAAAAGCTATTTGGCCAATTCTCCTGTACTAATGTTAGTTATGTGCAAGAGAGACCATTTTTTCTTTACCTTTCCACATCACCATACGCTTTTGCAGCCTTGCTTGCTCAAAGTATCATGACGTCAGGAAAGAGAGAGCAGTATATTACATTATTCATGTCCTAGTTGATTATGAAACACATTATTCATCCTTGGAAAAATAATTCCTTGCTCTTGTTTTTGCAACATCAAAGCTAAGGCACTATCTTCTTCATGCCAAAACACATTTCATTGTAAAAATTGACCTTCTGAAGTATTTGATCTCCAATACCGACCTTGTTGGGAGGTTAGTGAAGTGGGTAATGTTTCTATCTAAGTTTGACATAAATTTAATCACTCAGAAATAAATAAAGGGTCAAGCAGTTGTCGATCAATTGGCAGATGGTCCTTCATCTTGCTCCTCAAGTTTAGACTTATTTCCTAATCAAAACATCTTCGTGATCAATCAGGACCTTGAGTGGAAAATGTATTTCAATCAGTCAAGATGCCAAACTAGCTTCAGAGAAGGCGTGGTTCTAATCTCACCTAAAGGTAAGTTGGTCCCTCTCTCCTTTCGATTAGACTTCCCTTGCACTAACAACATCACTGAGTATGAAGCTCTCAGTGCTAGCTTGCAAGCCATGATTTTTCTAAAAGAAAAAAATATTTGTATACTTGGCGACTTTGAGCTTATTGTGAATCAGATTATAGGAACCTATCAAGCTAAGAAAAGTAAACTATCTCAGTATCGAGACCTTTCTTTTTCCTTGCTTAACTGATTCTCCTCTTTCACAATAGATAGTGTCCCTAAGAGAGAGAATCCACATGTAGATCCCATGGCAAGCATTTCCTCCCTAGTAGCTTAGGATGAAGATATGAAATAATACAACTTCATGGTTTAGGTCCTTTGGTCTCCTGCACTTTTTGATCTACCTAAATTTCATGCTCTTGTGTTTTCTCACATAGACTCTAGAGAATGGTTTTCTAACATCTGCAACTATTTGAAGATTGGAAACTTTCCCGATAGTGCGATGAAAAGTGATTGCACACATATACGAAAGCTTTTATTCCATTATGTTGTCTTGCCAGATGTTGTCTTGTTAGATGTTCTCTATCAAAAATCTTATAACGGCTTGTTGCTTTGATGCCTCACTAAAGCGGAAATACCCCTTTCCCTTAAGGAATCCCATTCAAGCTCTAAGAGTGGACACTTTGGTGGTAAATCCCTCATGAGAAAATTGATCCACATGGGGTGTTTTTGGCAAACAATGGAACAACATTCCTTTGATTTTGTTAAAAAATACTTGTAATGTCAACAACATAGTCGTCTTATCCATTCTCCTACACAAGAGTTACAAAACTAGACCTCTCCTTGGTCATTTGTAAAATGGGGCTTGGATATTACTGGAAAAATATCACCTCCTTCTTCTAAATGACATACCTTTATCATTATTGCTATAGATTACTTCACAAAGTGGGTCGAATCCATCCCGCTTTGATCTATGAATGTTGAAGCTATTTGTACCTTTCTTCTAAACAACACCATTGCCCATTTTGGATTTCCTTCTACACTTGTTTCTAACAATGGTACACCATTCAAGAACAAGGAAGTAAAAAAAATTCTCCAAGAAGTTCCACATTCAACATAGATTCTCTACACCATGCTATCCTCAATCTAATAGCCAAGCAGAAGCATCTAATAAGACTCTTGAGCTCATTCTTCACAAAATAGTAAATAAACATTGTAAGGATTTTCATGTTCAATTAACATATGCTTTATGATCCTATCACATGAGTGTTCGTATAGCAACGGGAACAACACCCTAAAACATTGTGTATGGTGCCAAAGCTATTATGCCTTTAGAGTTGGAAATTTTTTCTTTGTGAGTTTCCCTTAAAGGGTTAATTGATGATGAAACTTACCAAGCTAATCATTTCCATCAGCTAGATATTCTCGATGAGTGTTGATTGCCGGCCCTCAACCATCTTAAATCTTATCAATGATCACTATCTCGACAATATAATCAAAGTTTACTTCCTAGGACTTTCAAGGTAGGTGACCTAGTTCTCTATGAGAATTAGAGAAATGTAAATTTGCTGCATAATCAAAGGGGAAAATTTAGTCCTAATTGGTTGGGCCCCTTACATTTCCATCTCTGTGTATGGCTTAGGTGCCTATGTATTATCATCTATGGATGGGACACCTCTAAAAGAACCTATTAATGCAATGCATCTTTGCCAATACTATGCGTAGTGTCTAATGTGTCATATGTGAAATGTTCACTCTTTAAGGGTTGTAGCATTGTGTATGTTGACATTTATTCATTAACACATTATGAAAATTTATTGTGTTATGATGTAGCCATGTGTGAGAGAGAGAGAGACATACATGCATGTGCTTTACTATGTTGTGTATCTATGTATTACACTACATATTTTTAGGCATTTAGATCATCATTGTACTTAATTGACATACATCCATCTATGTTCATTAAATCATGATAGCATCTAATTTAACTATACATCCATACACATATAAAATCTATAGCATCAACATATATCAAAATTAGTGTCTCATGTATATATGTATAAATATCAAAAGTCATGTACATGTATCATGCCATTGTCATCAAAAAATGAGTGGTTGTTGTATATGTATATCAGTTTCTATATAAAAAATATCTACAAATATATATCATGGCTACAAAAATGATATACAAAAGGAGGCTCTCTATGGCTTGGGCATGTGGCTCCCAGAGCCCTCTAGCTCAGGCTGTAGCTATGAGCAAGGCTGCATGGTGGAGACATATCAGAAGCGGTGTGAGCATGAGGCAGATATGGTTGTGCACATCCCCCTGATCTCTCTTTGGAGAGAACATATCTACATATAGGCCTGGATAAGCTCCTGCTACAGCTATTGATCACCTGTCAAGATCACGGTTGCCAACTATCTTGTGAGGTCATCAAGATGGCTTTGAAGAGTGTCATGTGCTTGCTCAGTGACATCAACCCTCATCATAGCTTCATCTCGCTCTATGAGTGTCATCCGCAACTCCCCCGATAGTTGGTCATATTAAACCCAAAATGTGGTAGCATTAGTAGTCCTTTGAAAAATCTCCACCTATGCCTCCTCATAGATAGTCCTCAGGTGCGCTATTGGCTTGAAAAGGTGGACATGGTGTCCCATAAAAACTGGTTAGTATGCATCTAAGAGTGCCCCCTAGATAGGCACAATAGGGGCCACCTCTTATATGCATTGGGTAAAGAGCTCAATCCATCCTTGAGTGTCCGCTACAAATGTAAAAAGGATTTTATATTAGTACTACAAAATGTATAGATACTAAAACCTAAACATAATATACATGTACATGAGATAGAAGCTGAAAGTATTAGATGAAATGGTATAACCAACGGTCATACCTAGATCCCCTAGCTATCATAATGGGTTAGGGGGAGGAGGAGCACTAGGCCCTGTGCCACCAACATTTAGAGTTTCCTTGAATGCTGCAAGGGTTGTTGTTGCAACCAAGGGTGGGGCTACTAGTGTTGATGAAATTGCGGTGGAATGTTGAGGAGTGGACATCCTCCACCACCACCTTGGCCTTGACAAAGCCACCTAAACCTCCTCGGCTTGCTCCTACAACTCTAGTTGGCCCTCCTCTTGTTGTTGCTCCTCCTGCTCATCTCCATTACCTTGGTACCTCCACCTCTACCTAGGTGGCTATGGCGGCACATCCCCCTGTAAACCGGGATCCCCATGGGGGAATTTTCTAGGAATACTAGAGCAGGATGGTGTGCTTCCTACCATGTTGAAAAATCCCTACCACATTGACATTGTCCACTGTTCCCATCGTTGGTAGATCAGTATCATTGGCCTCATCATTGGAGAGGTGAACATCTATTATAATGGAACAAATATGGTCCCTCGGCCTCACAACACTTTGAATAGCTCAAGTGTATATTGGGACAGGAGGAGGAATAGTCTAGATCCACCCATGTTGTCGCATGACCTGGTTCTAGTATAATGGCATAATAATTAAATTCGTGTGACTGAGAATGAAGCAGTTGCACTATAGGTTTCAAAGGAACCTTCCATCATTAATCCACTGAAAAAATTGGTGGGGTCTCCATCTAATCTAATCTAGCATCAAATTTTCAAACTACAACCCCTAGAACTATAGATCATCGTGTCTCCACTAACAAGTGAGCTCGTACCAGTGAGCCATCAGTACACTATAATCTCGCACCTATGGGAAGACCTTTGGCATCATGCAAGTGATGTGAGTGAAATCCCACACCTATAGGAGTGTGCATGTAGTGAGGCTCTAATACTCATAATGCATGTACCATTCGAGCTACTAGTATAGGTGCGTGAGCATGTTGCACACCCACACAAAAACTGTACACCGCTCCATCATCTCCTAAATGGTGCAGATGAGGCCCCCATGCAGGTGGGAACCTTTCCCATCTATGGTGATCTCTATGGTGATGATAACCACCATTATATGATGCAATAGAGGGGGAGTGGTCCAAGCTTGATCAAACCATTGAGTGTATATGTGCCTGGTCCCATCCTCACCATCTATCTAACCAGAGTAGTATCAGACACCATCTAATCACTCTTGCGTCAAGCATGTGTCATCTAGCTCCACCTATCGGTCATGGATGGGAAGACCAAGGATGTGGTAGACATCCTCCAAATTGACTATCATATCTCCAGTAGGTAACTAGAAGCTCGATGTGGTGGTGTCCCACCTCTCCATTAGCACTATCAACATCTTGTCATGATAGAGAATCTTTGGCATGGTGTAAACATGCCAGAGACTAACATGTTGTAGATGTGTGACCTCATCCTCAAATAGTCAGTCCCTCTAGTCCCAAAGAAAACACAACACCCACTCACCAGGATGTTGTTGGATCTCAAGATAATCATGTGAAAAAGAAAAAAAAAGTCTAAGTACATGGATGGTTGGAAAAATTTAAGTTAAGAACATTAAAGGACATGTATGCACTGTGTAGGTGTCCTGATTTTCCATTAATAATGCAGGGACAACAGCATGCCCATGGGACTCCAGTGCATCCCCGAGATTATAGCAATGGCCCTAGATGCTAGTGCACATCAAAGACGTGCATTCATCTAGGATGCCTGCATTTCTTGAAGGTTGGAAAAGTGCTAAAAATTCTTTCAAAAATGAAAAATTAAGTGGTTTTGAAGCCTACCTGGTCAACCTAGAGACCCTCGACAATATTTTCCCACAGCTGGTCTAGCCTTAGATCCTCGTACTCTTGTTTGCTTGACATTTTTTATGACTTTTCTCACAAAATTCAACAAAATCCTCATGATGAATAGCACAAATGACCCTTCTCAGGGCCCACCTGGGTATATATAGGGCCCCTAGGGCCCATCTTTCCTAGAGTTTGTGGCTCCCTGGTTTCTCCTATTTTTACCCCACCTAGCTGGGGGAAAACTCAGGGGGGCATATAGTCACCTCTTTAGCATATATTTCTTCTAAATCACCAAATTTCTTCTTGATCATTCTTCTCATCATTGTAGCTTCTTTCAATTTTCGAGATTGACTTAAGTTTATTTTTGTAGAGTCAAATTTGGCACGATTATTCATAATAGGTGTTGTATTTTTTGCTAAGTTTGATTGTTGGGGAATCTTTAGTACTAAACGGCTCGACCTATAGGACCTCTACAGTACCTTCCTTTGGCATGCAAATATATAAAATTTGAAATTTTTGGTGGAATATTTTTTTTTACTTTAGTACGACTGATTATTCCCAAAATCAAGCCCACTAAATTAGGGGTAAAATGTAATGTCGCAAAATTGCACCTAGGGGCAATTTCACATTTTAGCACTTTTCCTAGCATCTATGACACCTAAACGCATTAATGGAAAAAACCCCATGGGTCATAATTTCATGATTCTAACTCCATGTGGTCCAATAGTGAAGCAACAATAGTCTAGTGACCCATTTCCTAAAAACTTGTGCCTTGGATGCCTACACAACACATGGAAGTTTGTGTGGCGCACTAGTGTCCTAGTGGTTTTCTGAGTTTGAAATGGAGAATCTCAAATCTTGGCTCTTGACACATGTGTTTGCAACCAGGCCTTCAATTTTAATGACTCTTTGTTTCCCTTGGATGCAACAAAACCCCTCCTTTGCTCTCATTTTATGTGTTCTCTCATTCATTCAAGGCTCTCTCTTCAACTTGAATTCACATCTCAATCTCTTCTATTCTTAACAACAAAACTTCTACAAGTGAAGCTCTGTCCGAATGAGGTCCTTCTAATAGCCACATCTCTCTAGCAAGAATTCAATGGTGTGTTCATGTGTTCAAGAGGGGGTCGAGGCCTATTGGTAATGCTCTCTTACTCTTTTCTATTTGTGGATAGATTAGATCTCTTTGCTCATTTACTACCCGATGGTGTGGGTTCTCCTCCTGAAGTGAAGATTGCTTTCACCACAAGCCCTTTTTTTGTCCATTTTGGATACTCTCTCTCTATCTATATGGATGTTCGTGGAGGTGGGAACACCGAAGCAGGGGTTTGACTACAGCAAGCCCCTATATAGCCCCAACATTTTTCCTCATTTGTCTTGTGTGTAGGTTTTCAAAGTGAGGCTCAGAGTGAAGAATTGGACATTTCATTATTTGTAAGATCCCTCCTAGCTCTCCTTGTTTTTTCTCTCACTTTCTGGTCTTTATCTAGAGATCTTGTTTAATAGATATCAAATTTTGGTTAGATAGTGAAGCTTTGGTCTTCCTATTTAAGTCCTTGAGCCCTATGTTGCTTAGATTTCCAGCGCGCCATTTGGACTCCAGTGTGCTACACTAGCATCCTAAATCAACATTGTATTCCTTTGGGCAAGAGCTCCTTTGTTGGAGGAGAAAATCTATAAGCTTTTCACTTTCAAGTCCTGAAATAGTCTTTTGTGGTAATTAATCTGATAAGCTTTCTTTGCAATTTCTTCATTCAGCTTGTATTGAGGTGGATAAGGGCAGTTTGTTCCCTGGGATTCTCTTGAGAATGAAGAGACTCATGTGCAATGAATCCCCCTTATCTCACACTCTTATACATATGTATTGATACATATATATTATATGCATATACCATTATTTTAGTATCCAAATATACACATATATTTACATATTCATTGATTGGTATATATACTATATATATATGTCTAATCGATATTCTCATGCATATGGTATGTATGTACATTGTTATGTGTAAATACATCTACCTATGTATATGCATGCATGTATATACTCACATGTATGAGTTATCATAAACATGTAAATATATACACATATAAATTATATGTATATACTCATCGATCAATATATAAATATAAACACACGACGAAGAACTTACACTTAACACGAAGACTTAGTCACATATTCCCAACCAAGAACAATCCAAGACTAAAACAAAAATCATTACAAATCATCCCCAAACAATGATCGAAGGTTTACTTACCATTTCCTGACTGACTGGACTCAACTTGGCCAAACTAGGATTGAGTGTGTGATAGCTCAAATAAGCTCATTTAAAGGTTTCCAAACCAAGTTCTCTTGAATGATACTCCCCCTCTCTATCATAGGTTTGATTTTTTTCCTGCATCTAACTTAGTGCATCACAATAGTAGTTAGTTGATAACATTATAGTCATATGCATCATATATTATTGCATTATCAAAGCATTGAAAATATTAACATTGAATTGCACATTCCTACATATTTTTCATCAAGATATATACATACAAAACACAATCATGTATTAAAGCATTTTAACTCATCAAAGTAATAGTAAATAAGTAATAACACAATGGGTTGTAACACCCAACTTATCCTCAGTATGCCTTGATCGCATTAAAGTCTACCCCTGAAATACAATGGTTAGGGGACATCCTGCTATAGAAAGCACTAAACTCCACCCATAAATCCCTCTTTTGGATATAGCTCAAGGGACCATAAATGTTGATTAATACAAAAATTGAATTTGTAGATAAAATTCTCACCTTGCAGGCTATCCAATTGCTATTTCCCACTACTTTCTCTACGTAGGCCTTGGAATTTTGGATTGTTAAAATTTAGAACCCTAAAAAATGTGGCATTCAAGGTCATAAAAGGTTCATTAATGTGGACTTAAATGGTATCAAATTAGATTTTCATAAATTGTCTTGTGTTACTTAAAATAGTGTGCCTATCATTTGGTAGAGATGACTTGATGACATTCAAAACCATAGACCTTGAGAAAATATTTAGATGTTCAAGACAAATTAGAGAACATGAATCAATAACATTCTCAAACTATAAGATTAAACTTGATAGTATTATCAAATAGATACTTGGAGAATCACCTAAATCATTCGAATTAATTTGAAGAACAATTTGTTGTGGAATTTTTGCATACACATTCCACCCGAGGCGAAGACCCTTTTTTTTCTTTTGCATCTCTACATCTTGGCTTGGTCAAATTTTTAGTTTTTCTCTTCTTGGGAGGTTATTTTGACATGTGGTCCAAACTTGATTTGATGAAGGCAATATTTTGTGGCATCTTGAGGGTCTGGGAGAAATCCACCTATCATGGATTTTGGAAATGGGGATTTTGAAGTGAATTTTCAATGTCATTTGTAAATCTTTTTTGCACCTATGGATAGAGGACAAAAAATTAGGCTGAATTTCTTTTTAAACTTTTCAAAAATTCCTTATAGAAAAAAATTATGAAAATTAGGAAACTTTGACCTGGCTTGGCTACCTTGGATTTTCCATGAGGATTAAACATGGGAGAATTCTAGGTACCTTTGGTTTTCCATGAGGATTAAACATGGGAAAATCCAAGCTACCTCATATTTTCCAGAGAACTAAACTTGGGAAAATCCAAGCTACCTCGAATTTTCCTGAAATCCACGACAGATCAAAATTCCCGAAATTTCCATTTTCAAAAAATCCAAGCACACTCAAAAATCCAAAAAAATTCCAAAAGTGGAAATTTTTTCTCGAAATTCAATTTTTTTGCGAAACAAAATTTCTAAAATGGAAATTTTTTCTTGAAATTTTAAAATGTTCCTAAAAATGAAAAATTCTTGAAATGGAAAAATTTTGAAAATAAAAATTTCCAAAATGGAAAGTTTTCTTAAAAGGCCAAAATTGGCAAGTAGATTTTTGAAATTAGCTATAGGAGAGGAGAGAGCAAGAAGACTATTATGTAAATTCTGGAGAAGTTAATACAACTGGATTGTTGATTTGGAAAGCTTTGTGTTGCACTTTGAAAGTTTATGGTTTCTTGTTCTCAATTCTCAGATGTTAGATGTTAGTTTTCAATTCTTTCATGATAATGGTGAAATGTTAATGATGTTGATCGATCTCTGGTCCATACTTTTAGCAATTTGTTGATTGTAGGTTGTGTAAAGTTAGTCTAGGTCTTGTTTTGTTCTAAGTTCAACTATGAATGCTTGTTTACACTGCACCAGTAATTGGGTATGTGGATAAATATTCATAGTTTGGAAATCTTTTGATTTCCTCAGAAGATTGCATCATTTTTGTGTAGTTGTGGGCCTATCCTTGATCAAGCAAAGATTGGTTTTATTAGGGATCTGTCCATTTGTAGCATTCATTATTGGCAGCATTCATCATTGTTGTGATTGATCTTAGGAGTTAGTTTATAATAGAATCTCTCTCAACCCTTTCTCTTTTGCTATTTCTTTGAAATCTGGATTAGTTATAGGATTGAAAGCATCACCATATTGTTACATCTGATGAAAGTATTCTTTCAACATTGTTCATTTGTAAGGACCCTTGTGATTACCAACATTTTCACATTATCTCTGAGTTGTTTCACTGCATTTGTCAAGACTTGACATTAGAGACCTTTGGGTTATCTCTTGAGGCTTGCAGATAGAAATTTACCTTTCAAAAGAGACAGAATATCATATTCTTTTTGAGTTGTTATGCCAAAAACACCATCAATAGATTGGCATTAGAAGGAGGGTTGAACGAAGGTGACATAGCTAGAAGTTGAATGAGCCTTTATGTTGAAAATATGAGATATGGTAGATTTCTAAATCTAAAAATACATATTCTAAGTCAAGATGGAAAAAAAATCTTATGTTTTTCATGATGGAAACAGTCTTCAGATTGATTTTCCTCAACTTTATGAGTCTTTGAATAAGAGATTGGATCTTTGGTATAGTAAGGTTTTGCATCACTATGCATTATTAGACTAGCGTAGAATCCACAATACCACTAGGAATAATGAGTTTGAATGCTTAACCTTTTTGGGTAAAATTGAGATGGTTTTGCAAAGGGATATTTTCATGCGGAACCTACCTAAACCACTAGCCTCCACAGATTTAGATTTTGTTGATGCTGCGATTGAGGCATTCGCATAGATAGTTAAAGATCAACTCAGTAGTGGTAGGTGTTTGCAAGATTTCATCTCATCTAAATGGTGCAGAGTTCATAATGCATCTCATTTAGAATTCACTTGTCGTTCATGTGTGGACATCATCATCAAAGTTGGGAGATACCTAGAGTGGAAAGAAAAGGAAAATAAGGAATGCACTATAGAGAAGCCAACAAATTATGAATCCAAAGATGTTGTTGAAGTTGATGTTGAGATGACTCTGGAAGGGATTGATTGTAAGGAAAACAAATCTAAGGCATCAGAGTGAATAAAGGAACATTTAAGTGAAGAGCTACCTATAAAGATCAAGGAGGATGTTCCTATATAGGTTAGTCAGATTTTTGAAAATATAGTGGAGGATGAGCTACAAGAGAAAGGAGTTACCATACAAGCTCCTCCCATCCAGGATGAAGATTCAATATAGAAAAGATATGAAGATTTTGTTACCAAATTTATGAAGGATTGGTCAAATCTAGGATAGAGAGTTTTCCTAGAAGAGTTGTTACCAACTTGGTGTAGGATACATGAGGAAGAACATTCTAAATTCACATATCTCCAGTGCCAAATAACCATAAAGGAGGTGGAAGAACAAGTGCAGTTGTCACAACATGCAAGGGATACATAGAAAGATACATCAAACAGATCTCCGATAGAGGAATTTAAACAAGTTGTTGATGAATTCCTTGAAGAACATAAAGTAGAAATAAATGGAGGATTCAATGTTTTGGATGGCTATGATCAATGATTTGAACTAATAGGAGAATAATTCAGGGAGTCTTTGTCACATCTCAAACTTTGGTACTGCTTGATTTTACTATAAGTGGAACTGAAACATGAATAAATGTGTGTGTTGTGAGGTTTGAATATGGAATTAAGCGAATGTTTATTTTATTTCAAAGATGAAATGCAATAGATGATATTTTATTTCAATAAAATGAAATGTGATGATTATTATGATGTAACATAGAGAAATGATATGTATTTCTTTGATTATATTTTTGGTCACTAATCTATTAATGGGTTCCTGAGTTTATATGAGATGCAGGTTTGTCGAAGACCAAGAGTGTGATTGAGGTAGAGGAGGTTAGCCACCTAGCAGGGTTAAGTTGGAACAGATTCTCTCGCACACACACACCATTTAGTAATCATATTAAATTGTATTTAGGAGGTTATTTAATTAATTAATTATATTGTTTTACTTTGCAATGTTTATTTAAAATCAATTAAGTGGCAAATTAAATGCATAGAAATAGAAATAATTAGTTTAGTATATTTTTATTAATGCTTTATTTGAAGATTAAGATGTTATTTATTTTGTTAAATTGTGGATAATGTGAGCATGGGAAAACAAATCTTGCTTTATTTTAAAATTGGATTTATTAGAAAACTTAGAATAAAATGAAATATAGGAAGATTTTCAAAAACAAAGTGATAAGATAGAAAACAATAAAAATAGAAAAATATGAGCAAAGATGACTAAAAAATTAGAAAAACAAAACAGAAAACAAAGTAAAATAAAGCTGGAAGAAGTAAATAAAAGTTTATAAAACTCTTTATTTCTCAACAAAAACGGGTATTCTGAAGATTATTATTTTCTTTCATCTTTCATCATTTATCTTTCTAAAAACAAAAATTTGAAGCAAGCAAGAACGGTTGAATTGGGTGGAACTAGGAAAAGAAGAGGAATAGAACAGGAAAGAGAAATTGAATCAGAACATTCTTATCAGATTAGCATTAGACTCTAGGTTTTTAATTATTTATTTTCATGAAATTTTTATTCCATATGTGCATATGAATGAATCATTTTGTTGGATTTAATTTACTTTCAGAAAAATATTTTTTTGAAATTATATATAGGATTTATGTAGAAATCTCAAATAGAATTTGTTTTCCTGTCAAAAACTCAATTAGACTTTTTATTTTATGTAGGAAACATGTACATGCCACATATTTTTTGAGTAAGTGTATATATATACCCTGTAATTTTGAGATCAAAGATCAAAAATCGAATAGATTGTTGTTTTTATTGTTTGAATATTATATAAATAATATAAAAATAAAAACACGTATATAAAATTAGTTGAATGCAGCCTGTAGCTGCTCAAAAGCTGGTTGTGGAGAGGGAGCCCCACAGGGGCTGCGCCCCCTCCCTTCTACCCATTTCGTTGCCTCCTTAACATTGAATTCATTTCAATGTTTAAAACTTGAAGTTTAAAATTATTTTTCAAAGCTTTCAAACTCTGTTAAAGTTAGCAATCTAAAATAAATGAGAAATCTTTATTTTATACATGCACATAATGTAATTTAATTTATAAGAAATATGCTTTTGGTTACATACAATTTCATATATATATATATATATATATATATATATATATATTCAGCATGTTTAAAAATAAGGAAAAGTATTCATCAATACATATATATGTGAATTCTAATAAAAAAATACATGCGAAATCTGAACTTGTGATACACAGTTTTGTCTTTCAAATGATATTAGGAAATTGTTGAGAATATGTCTCTATGTTTATAATCTGAGAACATGTCTCTGTTTTTACAATGGTATTTTCCTGAATATATATATATATATATATAAATATATACATGAATATATTTAAAACTGTGAAAGAATGTTTAAATTCTGATTGAGTATATTTAATTTAGATGCTAAGTTATGATTCAGTGTTATTTTTATTTTATTTTTTTAATGGAGTTTTTC
This sequence comes from Sequoia sempervirens, assembly GCA_007258455.2. Lineage (NCBI taxonomy): Eukaryota > Viridiplantae > Streptophyta > Pinopsida > Cupressales > Cupressaceae > Sequoia > Sequoia sempervirens. Next base: position 596,830,599 of record VDFB02271358.1, read on the forward strand.
TTGAATATAAATATATACAAATATAAATGTATATATGTATATATATATACTGAATTAAAAGAACATTTTAATCTGAATTAAAGGTATTCAGCTTGCAAATGGAAAACTACAATTTTGTGTTTTAGGTCCACTGAAAATAGAGAAATAGAATCCTTATGCAAATGAAAATTTAGAGATACACATAGACGCAATTTTTTATGTGGAATGCAAGAAATTGATTTATTGAATTGTGGGAATAATTTTGAGATTTTATTTATTATTGGTTATTGTTTTTTCGAAGATATTGGAAACTTATATATATCATGCAACAAACTTGGGATTAAATATGTATAAGAAAGAATTGGATGATTTTGAGAAAAAAACTTGAAATATTATAAACTTGAGACAATTCATACTACATGTATTTTCTTTTATGAAACCACTTCCAAGATAGAATGTCGAGTGTGGATTTCCAGAGATGATAGTTTCCCTTTTCAAAACTATCACTTTTTGTTATTTTGTTGCTTGGAATTTTAAAAGCCTAGAAACTATTGATATCAATCTCTGCCACATCCTGCATGCAAGAGATATGTCATTCTAGATTAAGATTGCATATAGGCATCAGGTTTGCATTGAGAGTTCCCTCCTACTTCTCTATTCTAGGTTGCTAGGCTCCTCGAGCAGGGTCAGAGTTTTCTTCGAGCTAGGAAGAAATCCGGGGAAGTATTTATACTTCGTGGTTGGGCGGAAAAGGCGTCTGGACCCACTCTTGGTCTCAACTTTGCGGAAAACAAAGCAGTGTCATGGCGGTTGAGCACTGACGATTTATCATCACATGGATATTTATATACATTTCTTGTATTACTTTGTATGGCTTGCATAGCCAATTGTAACTTAACTTGTGAACTTAATGTAATCATTGATATGTACTTGCATATGAAACATTGAAATAGATGTTGTAACATTACTTGATGTAAACTTTTACATTCGACATTGTAATTGCTTGGTAGCAATCTTATTAGTATATATATATATATATTGTTTCATTATTCTTATATGGATATGAATTTTTGTATCAATATCTTTAATTGGTAATGAGAATATTCTTTGAGGTTTTCATGATTATTAAATAAGGTTGGTGTACCTTTACATTTGGTATCAGAGCCCTAGGTTCAACACTCGGGCCTACAGACTTCTACGCTAGAGGTTGCAATGTGAACTTGTTTGATGACCTAGATCTCTAGGTGCATCGAGTGATTTAGCACCCTATTTTGGATCGAATATTCCTTTGATGAGTTGGAATCTCGATGATTCTTGATGGTTCAGTTGGGAACCAAGAAGAAGAACAGGCATTGTATGACTATATTAGTTGAGAGTACTCCTTGCTTTAGTGGCATTTTCATTATAATTCCCAGCAAGAATAATGTCATGGTTGAAACAAAGATTAGAGATTGTATCCTTAAAGGGAATGTTGAGATATCTTGATGTATAAACCTAATCCAAGATGGCTAAGACATGATGAAAACCATAAAGTGATGATGTAGGAAATATTGTGAGAAAAGAGATCTCTCTGAGAAAATAAAAGGGAGAATGAATATGCTATAAAAGTAATAAGTTACAAGAGTTATGACAAGTAGAAAGAACAATCGCCTACAGCCAAAAATGGTTTAAACTTTAAAATATCCTTATGGAAGAAGAGGATCGAAGATGGATGTAAATAAGAGAGCACAGATGTCTACAACAACAAAGGTATTAGACTATGAATAAGTTGAGCTTTAAGCAATGCTTTTGTAAGAATGTAATCTTTGTGATCGAATGCAAGTTAAGTTGTCTTAAAGATCTTCTATATGGATCTAGGACATAAGTTGCTTAGATAAATTACCACGAGTAGCATGTCGACCAGGCAGGTGTTGATTGATACTGTGGAACCTTGTGAGTTCTATATACAAGTTTAATAGTAATGATATTTATTAGTATTCTTTTGTGTGACTAATGCATCGTGTGAGTCATGCACTTTGCATATATTATGTGAGTTATGCACATACAATGGTCTTATATAAGAATATGTTGTGTGAGTAATGAACTCATGACTGATTTATATTTGGTGCGAGGAATGCACTTATGATTGTTTTGTAGTTGGTGTGGTTAATGCACTCAATCTTTTTCCCATATTACGTTAACAAATTATATGCTTAAGTAAATTAATGTCTCCCTATGAGTGATGCAACTTGAGATAGTTCTCATACTTGTACGAATGAGAACTTCATCTAACTATTGTGTGAATGTTGTATTAATGCATTATCCATATAAGTGGTGTATTCTTGTAAGTGGGAATTGGTAATTGCTCTTTTTTGTGAGAATGAAATTTTCAAATACTTTGGTTTGTGGATGTTCACTAGTGTATGACTATGTGTCTGTCATTGGACAGTGGTTGCAATTCCCTTGAATGGGATGCAATTTTTCTTGTGTGGAATCTTCAGTGATATTGAATGGTTAAGTAGGATGGATCTCATGCTTGGTGAGATTGGAATCTTTCACAACTCATTGATTTCCATGATTGAATGTGTTCTCCTACTTACCTTGGATCTTGGAATCTATGGATAGTTTTGTATTGTACTCCCTCTTTTGTGACTGGAATTAGTCATGTAGTTCATGTGTTGTGAACTTATAAAATTTGATATTTTAATTCTATTTCATTCACTTTGATTAATTTACTAAATGTGTAAAGGCCAGCATTGATTTTTATTTGTGTCTGTGAGTAAGTATAGCCATCATATTTTGATACTTATCTATCTTGTGACCATTATGGTCATGTACGAATTATTGTTGAAATTGTGCACATTTTATACCTTATTTTTGAAATTGAATTCTATTTTTCCTTGGTTTGAATTATTTTCTAACAGTGGCTACGCTTGAATGTTTTAAATTGTTGGTCAGGTTTCATGTTATGTACTCTATCATGTCCATGATGGGCCTCTGATAGATTGTATGAGGGAGTAGAATATGGAGAACATACTAGATCTTGGTGTGTATGATGTTAGAATTGATAGATTGAAAATTCCTTGATTCGTTGTTATATGCAAGTGTTTAGTACATGAAAATGTCGAGAAAGTTTTGGAAAACACTGGTGTTGCTATGGATCAATTGATTTGAATATCTTGTTGATTATTATTGTAAGGACATCATGTCTAAGTAGTAAAAAGGGAATTTGAGAATATGCTTAAATGATGACTTTAACTATATGTGTGTCCATGAACATTCTTAAAGGTTGGAGTTCCTAATTATGTATATTTTATGAGTTATGAAAGAACTTGTTCTTGTATATGATGAAATAACAGGTAAGTACTAGTAGGAGGAATTTTAGTTGAGAAAATGAAGTAGTTGTGTAGCGAACTTCAGTTAAAGATGAATAAAATAAAGTAAGAATGACAAAATTCTATAGGATAAATGTAAAATGAGGAATAAGTGGTAAAGGATAAGATAACAAGATAAGAGAATTGTAATTGAAAAGGAATTGGAACAGTTGCGATCAAGAATGAAAAAAACTTGATGTGTGGTAAGTCAGGATTGTTACAAGATAGTTGAGTTGAATTATGGAGTTGTAATTAGAAAGATAGTCAATAAAGTATGAGGAAGTGGATGTAGTAGGAAACACAAATGGAAAAGTAAAGAAACACATTGGTAATATGTATTGCTAGATTAGAAGAAGATATTTTGGAATGGAAAAGGACATAGGGAGGAAAATTTCTCATAACTGAGTAAAGAATAGAATGTGCAATGTTGTAGTAACACAAAGTTTGAATGGAAGAATGAAAGACTAAAATGACAAGATAATAATAATGGAAGTTGAAAGTGAGAAGAAACCATTGAGACAAGAAGATTTGTGTGGAAATTAGAGGAAAGGATAATATTGAAAGTGTTGATTGAAGTTTGACAAATAGAGTGTATTGCTAAAAAAAAAAAAGATAAAAAGTGTGGTAGAACTAAAAATGGATAAAGAAGTTATTGGAAGGTATTCTAAACTAGAACCAACCAATAGATGGTAAAGGAAGTAAAACTACAAGATAGAGAAGAATGAGTATAGATTGGTTAAGGAATATATAAAAAGTAAGATGGAAAAGATGAATTAAATGAAATATAATTCAAAATGAGTTGAAGATATGATTCAAATTCGAATTGGTCACTAAACATAAAGAAGAGATAGTTCAATAAATGAAGATACATATGTAGATAATGATGGAAATGGGAGAAGTACAAGAAGATATAGTCAAGATACATGGAAAGTTCAAAAATCAGAATTATCAAAGGAATGGATTGCAAATGTTCTAGTCTCATAATAGTCAGTATGCACGATGGTTGGTTTGGACCTAGTTGGTGCACCTTTGGAGTTTGTTTTGTTATTTTGTAACCTCGACCTAGTGATGGTTAGGAGGTAAGATATTTTAAAAATATGTATTTTGTCAAATTTGAGATGCTCCTATTCATGCTTTGAGTTGCATTGATGGATTATGATTTATGCCTCGTCTAGTGATCATCAAAAGTGTGATTAAGTTGTATGCTTGAATATTGTGATGTTATTCCTTTATGCTCTAGAAAAGGAGCCATATATTACTTGGATGTAATTGGATGATAGTAATACCATGTTTTGTTAAATGTATAAGTATAAGTAGATGTACCATGTATGTGGTGTGCATGATTGGCATACTTGGTAGGCAAGGGTGGTGCTAGTGCACCCACCAGGAATTTTAAAGAGATGCAACGTTAAGTTGTGGAAACAAAATATTGTGTATTATAAAGTCCAATGGGATGAGTATTCAGTGGGAAGAGCCACCTGGCTGAATGTAGAGGACATTGATAGATCCTCTCTGCATATGAGATTCTAGCATAATTATTCTTTATGCTTACTATGACTTTTATATATCATGGATGTTTAAAACTCTATTATGTAGATGTTTGTGATAAAGACATTGAGACAATGTCTCTTCACAGTGGGGAAGGATGTCACGTCTCAAACTTTGGTACTATTTGATTTTACTATAAGTGGAACTAAAACATGAATAAATGTGTGTTAAGTTTGAATATGGAATTAAGCGAATGCTTATTTTATTTCAAAGATGAAATGCAATGGATGATATTTTATTTCAATAAAATGAAATGTGATGATTATTATGATGTAACATAGAGAAATGATATGTATTTCTTTGATTATATTTTTGGACACTAATCTATTAATGGGTGCCTAAGTTTATATGAGATGTAGGTTTGTTGAAGACCAAGAGTGTGGTTGAGGTAGAGGAGGTTAGCCACCTGGCAGAGTTAAGTTGGAACGGATTCTCTCGCACGCACACACCACTTAGTAATCATATTAAATTGTATTTAGGAGGTTATTTAATTAATTAATTATATTGTTTTACTTTGCAATATTTATTTAAAATCAATTAAGTGGCAAATTAAATGCATAGAGATAAAAATAATTAGTTTAGTATATTTTTAGTAATGCTTTATTTGAAGATTAAGATGTTATTTATTTTGTTAAATTGTGCATAATGTGAGCATGGGAAAAAAAATCTTGCTTTATTTTAAAATCGAATTTATTAGAAAACTTAGAATAAAATGAAATATAGGAAGATTTTCGAAAACATTAGAATAAAATGAAATATAGGAATATTTTCGAAAACAAAGTGATAAGATAGAAAACAATAAAAATAGAAAAATATGAGCAAAGATGACTAAAAAATTAGAAAAACAAAACAGAAAACAAAGCAAAATGAAGCTGGAAGAAGTAAATAAAAGTTTATAAAACTCTTTATTTCTCAACAAGAGCAGGCATTCTGAAGATTATTATTCTCTTTCATCTTTTATCATTTATCTTTCTGAAAACAAAAATTTGAAGCAAGCAAGAACGGTTGAATTAGGTGGAATAGAACGAGAAAGAGAAATTGAATCAGAGCATTCTTATCAGATTAGCATTAGACTCCAGGTTTTTAATTATTTATTTTCATGAAATTTATATTCCAGATGTGCATATGAATGAATCATTTGTTGGATTCAATTTACTTTCAAAAAAATATTTTTTTGAAATTATATATAGAATTTGTGTAGAAACCTCAATCAGAATTTTTTTTCCTGTCGAAAACTCAATTAGACTCTATATTTTATGTAGGAAACATGTACATGCCACATATTTTCTGAGTAAGTATATATATACAAATCTATACAAAAATATACTATATATATATATATATATATATTCCCTATAATTTTGAGATCAAAGATGGAACAGATTGTTGTTTTTATTGTTTGAATATTATATAAATAATATAAAAATAAAAACACATATATAAAATTAGTTGAATGCAGCTTGTAGCTGCTCAAAAGCTGGATGTGGAGAGGGCGCTCCACAGGGGCTGCGCCCCCCTCCCTTCTACCCATTTTGTTGTCTCCTTAACATTGAATTCATTTCAATGTTTAAAACTTAAACTTTAAAATTCTCTTTCAAAGCTTTCAAACTCTCTTAAAGTCAACAATCTAACATACATTTTTACAATGTGTAATATTATGTGAAATCTTATTATTCATATAAATACATACATAATAAATATAGCATGTAATTTGTAAATGAGAAATCTGTATTTTATACATACATAGAATGCAATTTAATTTATAAGAAATCTTCTTTTAGTTACATACAATTTTTGATATTTATATATATATAATGTGTATTCAGCATGTTTATAAAAAAAAATACATGCAAAATCTGAATTTGTGATACATAATTTTGTCTTTCAAATGATATTTAGGAAATTACTGAGAATATGTCTATGTGTTTATAATCTAAGAACATGTCTCTGTTTTTACACTGGTATTTTCTTGAATATATATATATATATATATATATATATATTTATTTATTTATTTATTTATTTATTTATTTATTTATGAGTGTATATATATATATACTGAATTAAAAAGAACATTTTAATTTGAATTAGAGGTATTCAGCTTGCAAATGGAAAACTACAATTTCGTGTTTTAGTTCAATGAAAATAGAGAAATATAATCCTTATGCAAATGAAAAAATAGAGATACACATAGACACGATTTTTCATGCTGAATGAAAGAGATTGATTTATTGAGTTGTGGGAATAATTTTGATATTTTATTTATCAATGGTTATTTCTTTTTCGAAGATATTGGAAACTTATATATATCATACAACTTGGGAATAAATATGTATAAGAAAGAACTGGATGATTTTGAGAAAAAAACTTGAAATATTATAAACTTGAGACAATTCATACTACATGTATTTTCTTTTATGAAACCATTTCTGAGACAGAATGTCGAGTGTGGATTTCCAGAGACGATAGTTTCCCTTTTCAAAACTATCACTTTTTATTATTTTGTTGCTTGGACAAGCATATGCACCATTGAAATAGATAGAATTTTAAAAGCCTAGAAATTATTGATATCAGTCTCTGCCACATCCTACATGCAAGAGATATGTCATTCTAGATTAAGATTGCATATATGCATCAAACTTGCATCGAGATTTCCCTCCTACTTCTTCGTTCCAGGTTGCTAGGCTCCTCACGCAGGGTCGGAGTTTTCTTCGAGCTAGGAAGAAATCTCGGGAAGTATTTATACTTCATGGTTGGGAGAAAAGGCACCTGGACCCACTCTTGGTCTTGGCTTTGCGGAAGAAAAAGCAGCGTCATGGTGGTCAAGCACCGAGGATTTATCATCACATGGATATTTATATACATTTCTTGTATTACTTTGTATGGCTTGCATAGCCAATTGTAACTTAACTTGTGAACTTAATGTAATCATTGATATGTACTTGCATATGTAACATTGAAATAGATGTTGTAACATTACTTGATGTGAACTTTTACATTCGACATTGTAATTGCTTGGTAGCAATCTTATTAATATATATATAATTTCATTATTCTTATATGGATATGAATTTTTGTATCAATATCTTTAATTGGTAATGAGAATATTCTTTAAGGTTTTCATGATTAGTAAATAAGGTTGGTGTACCTTTATAGTCTTCTCATTTATCAAATTCTATTTTTTCTTTATCTATTGATGAATTGCACAATGAAAATTCAAAGATTTTATGTATTAAGGATGAGGTAGCTAATGTTGTTCATGATAATATGCAGGAAAATCTGAGTGATGCTGAAAATAGTGATGTTGTAGTCATGATGGATGTATATGATTATATAGTTGCAAGTAAAAATGAGCTTGATGATCAACCTTTAGTGGCTTTTGATAAACATCTTCATGAACAAATTGATGCACATGAGGATATTACTGCAAATTCATCACTAGCCCCTCATGAAGATATGGAAATAGGTGAAAAGTTCCATGATGTTAACTATGAATTTGTTCAATCTGATTTTTATCATGAAGTGCTTATTGATGACTCTAATTTTTTGTTGCATGTTTCAAGTGCAAGAGGGATATTGCATCATCAGTTGAGACCTCCTGACAACATGGATATCAACCCTTCAAGATTGGAAGATGACAAACTCAACATTCAGTTTGCAGAAATTGAAAACCAAGTTGTTTCTTTCCTTACCATAAATTCTCAAGTCTATCAATTTTACTATGGAGGCTTAGGAAGGACCACTTGCACTTGGATTGATCATGCTTTTAACGAGTTACCCTAGTTGTTGATTATTCCCATTTATGAGGTCGAATCCGAATGTTGTAATGTTGAGGTTTATTTTGTTGAATATAAAGATAAGTTTGCATTTCTAAGGACTATTACCTTCGCCTTATTGCTTTTACATGCATTGATGAACCGTTTGGGGGTGGGTCTCAGTCTACCTTGTCTAATCATGAGCCAATTTGAGTCACTTTGGACATAGTTCTAATTTGAATAAATGCAGTTTGCTCTGTTGTAGGTAGTTTGCTTTTTCTCTTGTCGAGATTCGGTTAGTGTAGATTTTCTTTCTGTTTTCTTTTCCTTCCTACTTTAGGTTTTCTTTAGTTTAGGGTTCTTTAGAGTTAGTTTTCTCTATGGTTGCTTTGCTTTTCTTTCTACTTTTGGTTAGTGTAGGTCTACTCTAGTTTAGGTTTGCTTTGGTCTATCTTGTGTTACTTATTTGGCTTGGGGTTCCCTCTATTTTCTTTTGGGGATATTCATGTGCATAGCAACCATTTTATTATTTGGGACTGTCTTGAGTATTTTATTGATGGATCTTAATCATGTGTCTTGAATCGATGGTCGATATTTTTTGTTAGTGTCAAGCAGTCTCAATGTTTGATTTAAAGAGGATGGGTTATTGGTTTGATTTGAACCTGAAGTATCCTAAGATCTTATACTTTTTCACATATCTTAAGAATCTTGAGGTTGTTGTTAGGTTCCTTGTAAGCTCCTGCTAGGTGAAAAATCCTACTTTTGCTTCAGCGCCACTGTGACTCTCAGCCCTAAGTGTGAACTTCATTGTTCAAAAGTTGAAATGAAAAGAGGTAAAGAAAGAAAAAAAATATCCAAAAGAAAAAGAAAAGAAAAGTATTGATTATCAAAAGGAAAATTCAACTTATCAGGAGGATATGAATATCTTTATCGGGGTTATGGATGCCTGGCTGGTAGTAGAGCTATGTTTGGGAGAATCGCAACGATAACATCGTCGGGACTATGGATGCCTAACTGGTAGCGAGGATCTATCCAAATTGCTTTTATAGCTAGAATCTTTACATAGCCTAACTTGACTAAGCTTGGTTTCTATAGTAACTCGAGGGAAATGAACTCACTTGCACACACTTGGATTTTCAATTTATGGAAGGTTTGATTTACCTTTGGTTCTATTTCTTTAATCTTGTATTTTGATTTGTTTTCCTGATAGGGAGATCAAAACCAAAGTTTCATCATTCATGTTCGTCATCAAAATGCTCTAGAGCATTTTCCCAACAGGAATCACCATTTTTTATGCAATTTTCGCACACATACCCCACCGAAGGTGGGGACCCTCTTTTTTCTTTTGCATCTCTGCATCCTGGCTTGGTCAAATTTTCATTTTTGCTCTTCTTAGGAGGTTATTTTGAGATTTGGTCCAGACTTGATTTGATGAAGGCAATATTTTGTGCCATCTTGAGGGTCTAGGAGAAATCCACCTATCATGGATTTTGGAAATGGGGATTTTGAAGTGAATTTTCAATGTCATTTGTAAATTTTTTTGCACCTGTTGATAAAGGATGAAAAATTAGGCCGGGTTGCTTTTGGAACTTTTCAAAAATTTCTTCTAGAAAAAAAGTTATTAAGTTTAGGGAATTTTGACCTAGCTTGGATTTCAAAAAATCCAAGCTACCTCGGATTTTCCATAAGGATTAAACATGGGAAAATCCAAGCTACCTTGGATTTTCCAAAGAAATAAACTTGGTAAAATCCAAGCTACCTCGGATTTTCCCGAAATCCACAACAAATCAAAATTCCCAAAAATTTTATTTTTTGAAAATCCAGCCCCTCAAAATCCCGAAATTTTCAAAGTGGAAATTTTTCCAAAATGCAATTTTTTTCAAAAAAAAATTCAAAATGGAAATTTTTCTTGAAATTTTAAAATGTTCCTAAAATGAAAAATTCTTGAAATGGAAATTTTTAAAAATAAAAATTTTCAAAAAGGGAAAGTTTTCTTAAAAAGGCCAAAATTTTATTCAAATTTAATTTAGATATTTTATGGATGGTATTTTTTAAGATTTGAGCTACTAATGATGGTATCTATTTTTCAAGATTAAAGAAATCAAAAGGGGGACTTGCATATGGATTCGTGCCAAGAGGAAAATCTAGAAGAGTTCAACTCAAATATTAAATGTGTGGCCTGCATAAGAATCCATGCCCAAACTGTCTACAGCCAGAAGGGATTTTTGGAAGCTATTTTCACCATGTGATGTTGTTTGCTTTACCCAATGATGATTGTTATCAAAGTCAAGTTGGTAGAATATTGTTTTCTCACTGTTCCATGATGTACCTACTTTTATGCAATTAGATGATGATGTAGCTAGATGCCAAAACCCTAATGTAACTACTAGATGCTTATAGAAATGTAATTTATGCCATTGGATTGATTTAATCTTGTCCATTGAAATTATAATATAAAAACTATAAAAAGTCAATGCCTTCTCATTTGTAAAGGGTTAGATTTTAGGGGTTAGAATACCATAAGTGGCAAGTAGATTTCAGAAATTAGTTGTAGGAGAGGAGAGAGCAAGGAGACTGTTATGTAAATTCTGGAGAAGTTAATGCAATTGGATTGTTGATTTGGAAAGCTTTGTGTTACACTTTGACAATTTATGGTTTCTTGTTCTCAATTCTCAAATGTTAGATATTAGTTTTCAATTCTTTCATGATAATGGTGAAATTTTAATGACGTTGATTGATCTTCGATCCATACATTTAGCAATTTGTTGATTGTAGGTTGTTGTGTAAAGTTAGTGTGGGCCTTTTTTGTGCTAAGTTCAACTATGAATACTTGTTTACATTGTTCCAATAATTGGGTAAGTGGATGAATATTCATAGTCTAAAAATCTTTCAATTTCCTCATAAGATTGCACCGTTTCTGTGTAGTTGTGGGTCTTTCCTTGATCAAGTAGAGATTGGCTTTATTAGGGATCTGTCCATTTGCAGCATTCATCATTGTTGTGATTGATCGTAGGAGTTAGTTTATAATAGAATCTCTCTCAACCCTTTCTCTTTTTCTATTTCTTTGAAATCTGGGGTAGTTATAGGATTGAAAGCATCACCATATTGTTACATCTGATGAAAATATACTTCCAGCATTGTTTATTTGTAAGCCCCCTTATGATTACCAGCATTTTCACATTATCTTTGAGTTGTTTCACTGCATTTGTCAAGACCTAACATTAGAAACCTTTGGGTTACCTCTTAAGGCTTGCAAATAGAGATTTTTTTTTCAAGAGAGATACAGTTCTGTCTGATTTGTTGTTGTGCAAAAAACACCATCAACACAATTGATCTAATTACATTGGGTATAGGGTAAAATATCTAAAACCTTATATACTAGTTGTATCTTTGCACTAGTAGAATTTGGCAAATAAATGACTACATGACTAAACCTTTTAGTCACAACAAATAAAGATGAATAAATTCTACTCATTTTTTGTAACACAACTATAAATGACTAAATAAATGACTAATTTGATCATCATAAGTCACTAATTTGATTGTGAGGTAAAAAACACAACTAAATAACTAGTCACACAAATAAAAATTAGACAATATGATATTAAAGTGGATAATTAAAAAGAATATTTCCAATTGAGGGAGTGGGTTGTATTATAATATAATATAATAATAATATATTATATTACAATACAATATAATATAATATATTATAATATAATATGATATTATATATATATATATATATATAAATATTATATAATATATATTATATATAATATAATATATATAATATTATATAATATATATATTATATAATATATATATATATATATATATTATAATTTTATAATATTATATTATAATAATATATTATTATTATATTGTATTATAATATTATAGTATTATATAATATTATATTATAATATATTTAATATTATAATATATTTAACAATATTATACAAAAGCGAGAGATTATGTAAATATTATCTAATAGTTTATTTATTTTGAATTTCATTTTGAAATCCAATAAAGCGAAAAAATCTTAACCATAATTTTCATTTTAATAAACATACTCTCAAACCCTAAAATAAATGTGGGCTCAAATCGAAGAAGTGAAAGGTCAATGTCAGCAAGGAAAAATATTGGATCAGATAGGGCATCACTGGACAAGAGAACGAGGGAAGGAACTAGGCAGAGGTAAAGGAAGGGAGGAAGGCATTCATGACCCACCCGCCCGAGATAGCTATATTTGCTTCACTCCTTTCTTTAGCGCATTTCAATAGTTCCCATGCTAGGTGGGATAGAGGTTTCGATCAGCAAGTTTGCAGGAGCTGAAACCAATAGAAACGAGGGCTCTCTCTCTCACCTTCTTTGAACAATCTTAGTATCGGATGCAGCTTGACTTTGCAGGACGACAGGACCAAATTTTGAATGCCTATGGCTTGGGTGAAAATTCGAAAATCAACTTGGTCTGGTAATATTTTTGGTAATGTTTGTTGGTAAAGGATGTCATAATGTTAAAACCCAAATGTGCTCATTATTATGATCTTGATCGTATTTTCATTTTTTTTCTGCTGGTAAAGGATGTCATAATGTTAAAACCCAAATGTACTCATTATTATGATCTTGGTTGTATTTTCATTTTACTAAACATACTCTAAAACCCTTGTCAAAAAAAAAAAAATTCAGGCTATGGCTCACCACACTAGAAGTGAATGGTCAATAACAACAAGGAAGTGGGGTTTGGGAATTGGGAGAGCTACACACCTTCCCCCTCCCCTATTTTTTCTTTTATTGTTATTTTATTTTCTTTTTTATAATATTTTCTCCCACATATTGTGAGCAACAATAATGGAAAAGTGTAGTGTAAATTTCTTTTCACTTTATTTATTGAGAATAAAGTAGTCTATTTGTATTCATTACTGGATATACATCATGCATATGTATATATATTTTTTGTATTAACAAACACCAGAGGAGAAATTCCATTTTCTATTGAGATACTTTGTTTTGGTTGTGCAAAATCAAGTAGTCGGAATGGGAGGGCAAGGCTGCTCTGAATCGGGTGATATATGCACCACAAATAATATAACTACATTTACTCTATATTTTGATGTCTTTTCTCCCTTCAATGTTTGTAGAATTTTTATTGTATCTTGGATTTGTCTTCCATGGAAACCAAGAGTGTAGTGAACGATATATTTATTGGATCTTTGTTTATGTAGTTGTATGTTGTTTGTAATTCCTTTGGTTATGCAATTGTTTGCTAAACAACTAATTGTATATTCTTTTTTTTCATGCAATACAAAAAAAAAATTGAATATCTATGATATTTGAAGTTTATATGCATAAAGTGTTTTGCTAATTGTATATTATTTTTTTCATGTTAATCCAATACAAAAAAATATTTGAATATCTATGATATTTGAAGTTAATATGCATAAATTGTTGAGGATTAATTAAGTTAAATTTGATTTGTAACTTTCAAATCATTGATTCATTCAAATAAATGACTACCATGACTAAAATAAATGAATACAATGACCAAATAAATGATTACAATGACTAAATATATGGCTACCATGACTAAAATAAATGACTACCATGACTAAATATATGACTACCATGACTAAAATAAATGAATACCATGAAAAAATAAATGACCAGTTAACAACAATCAATTGACTACCATGACTAAATAAATGACCAGTTAACAACAATCAATGACTAAATTAACAACTAAATATATTACCAAATTGGTCAATCAAAACAACCAATAAATGACTAAAAATGGTTTAGCCATAAATTTGGTCATGTTATAAATGACTGGAAATAAACTACTAATGGTCACATGACCAAGCTAATCGTCACATGACCAATTTTTAGTAGTTTTTTTAGCCATTTATTTATGTTTTTGTACTAGTCTTGTGAACCACGTTCTTGATTATGGAAGATGACTTGCTCTAACAACTATAATTCATATTGACCTAGAATTGTATCAAATGTGCATTATATATTTGTTGTTTGATATGTCACTAGAGAGGCACTACTTTAGCACATTAGTTCATAATAAATATTTAATATTACAAATATGTATTAAAGATAATATAATTATATAAATATTTTTTCTTAGATATTAGGGATAACACAATGGAAAAAGTTAAGTCTAAAGGATGAAAACTTGAGTAATAGTCTGGGAGTTGGTTCTAAAGAGAAAATTAGGTTGCACAATATATATATATAAGTATTATATAATATTATATATTTTATTATATGTCTAAATGTATATAAATATATCTATTTTTATATATAAATATGTAACATATCAACACATATATGCATACTTATCTATATACATATAAACATACACACATATCTATAACCCAACTTTCTATCCCTTATACTCAAACCCTAACCATATATAATCAAACTTTATATCATTTAGGTCTAACCTTAACTCCTTGAAAAATATCTTATTGAACACAAGGAAATAGGGTTCCAACTCTTAGGAGATGGAACTAGGGTTAAGGACCTATTTCACTCTTAGTTTGAATCCAATGAAACCCTAGAGATCTCAACCTACTAATCCAATTAGGAAAAGAGATGGATACAAGGTCTCCTTAGGTGTGATTAAAGAGGGGTTCACCATTAAGCAAATGCTTAGAAAGAAAGAAATGAAATCAATATGAAAACCTAGCTATGTGACCTAGAAAATTGAATTTGAGGCATGTAATCAAACTAATAAACAGAAAAATAGGGAAGCACCTAGAGAAATGAAGATGACTAAGAAAGGCCTAAAAATTATTGCTTTTGAGGTGTATTGGGACTCATACGCCAAACTAGGCGATTTAGTCCCAGTATAGGGTTTCTAGGCAAGATCTGGAATCTCTCAGTGACTAATCTAAATCTACTAAAATCTGGCAAAAAGGCAATATTGGGACTCATACACCCAGACTGTTGCAAAGTGTCATGTTTTGTCACAAAGTGTCCTAGGAGAAGAATTTTGAAGCAAAAATTTGTGAGCCTCTAAAGATGGATTAAATAAGCATTTTCCCACAGGTTTCATGCAAATAGGTTAGATATCTTTCTCTAGATATGATGAAAAGGTGGTGGAAACCCAAGAAACAAATTGACACAACTTCTCTCAAATATCAACACTATAGCTTCAAGTCACCAAAATCAACAAAAGAGCATATATTTTCAAGAAGGTTGTAAAAAGACCAACACAACATCTACATAACATCCACTCAACATAAAATACAATTCCCCAATCATTCATACAAGGTTCTTTTGAAATATTGTAGAGTCTCATTAAGTGACCCTGCTCAAAAGGCTACAAAATTAGGCCTAATTTGCACAAAAACTACCCTTTAGGGTTCTCCAATCACCATGAACTCTTGGAAAGTCATAAAAAACACCATAAAACTCCCAATTTCATAGGTTTCATATAGATACTTGACCCTTAAGCCTTCATTCTTCAAAACCCTCATTTCTTTTCCAAATACCTAGGGTTTTTGAGTTTCCAGCCTCCTAAGGATTTCCAAGCCCTACCAAAGAACTAAGACACTTGTTCAGAGTCTGCACAGACCTTTCACATCCTTTCCTAGACCATGCTAATAGCAAATGAATGAAACAGAACACTGTCCTATTCATTCCTGCTTAAACAGGCCCTTATTCTCCACTGTGATGATGTTCCACAGTCTGCAACCTTCTTTATTTCCATTTTAAAATTCAAAGAAACTTTCCATAATCTATCTACATGCCTCCCCACTGAGCAACAGGGTGGAACAGTAAGTCAGAAGGCCTAGAACATGGTGAAACTACAAAACGGTGTTCCCTATTCTATATAGGCAGATTACATAATAACAGCAAAGAAAAATATAAATTTGTGAATAGAACTTCAATACAAATTCAAAAACTTGCTAACTCCATTACTTACAAAAATCACAAGGTTCTTGGTTCATCAAACTGCCTATATGGCTTGTATAGTGCTGGAAAGATACAACAAAATAGATATAATGAGGAAAAACAGAGAAATAAGACAATTAGATTGCTTTTATTCAATGAATATTCCTTCCCCTCTATCCATCAATAGTTTCCCATGCCTTTTCAAGGCTTTTAAACATTTACAAATCATTTGAGCCTTCAACAATGCCTCCAACTAACTTGTAACCACCCAAACCTTCATTTGACTTGAAAACCTCATTATTGAGAATTAAAGACTAAATGAACACTATTAGCAAGAGTTTTGCTTGAAGACACCAAGAACCATTTAAATACCTTTAAATTAACCCTAATATGACTTCTATACTCCCACTTTTCACCCCTATTTACAAATTCAAGAACTTTCCTTCTAGTGGCTACAAAGACTCTTAGGAATAAGATTGTAAAATTGCAACACAAAACCCAAAATTCACCATAAAACATATTCAAAGGTCTTGAAGGACTTTATTGAAGAAAAAATACCTACCTACTAACCTTCTTTACTTAACATCAAATAATCACAAAATGAGGGTGAAGTGTGGGTGCTCCTGCACCAAGATCTAAGTTTTCGTGAGCCTTGAAAACTTCTTATGACAACTTTGACAACTTTGGCAACTTTGTCATTTTGGTACTTTTGAAGGCTTAAAATCCACTTTTTCTTCAACCTATAACCCTACAATCACACAAAGAGAGAATTTTTTTTGTTTTGTTAGGTAATGGGGGTTTTCCTTTGTCAAACCTTGTTTTGGTAGTCAAACCTTAATGAGAAATGAAGCATGAATGAAATGAAACATGAAACATAAGATGAAACAATAGAACCTTTTTTAAAACCTTGTAGATCTTCAAACAAGCATGAAGTGGACTCAATGGATTTATATCTTGATCATGATTCTTGATGAAATATAATTCCTTTGAATAATTGAATTGATCTTGAACAATACATCACAACATTAGCTCAAAACCACATCCATGATGTACTAAATATTTGACATGATGCTTGAATCTTGAATGTTTCTCCAAATGCTTGATGAATTTCTCTTGAATTCCTTCTTGAATACTCTCTAATACTCTTGTGAAATCTTAGGATGCTTAACTCAAAATTGCTAGGTAAAACTAAGTGAAATATCCTTGTATTTATACTTGTTTATGCCAAATTTCTAGAAATTACAACACTGCAAGCCAACATCAGATCTAGGATAATAAAATCCCTCAAAGAATTTTATTTAAATTAGGTCCTAGTTAAAGTGGGACTCATACACTACTTGTTTCATAAGAGTCCTAGTGGCTAAAACTTGGGGCACAGATCTCTAGAAGTGTCTTGTTCAATGTGCAATTTGAAATCATGTCCCAAGACCTAGGTGGGACTCATACGCACAAGGTGGTGTATGAGTCCCAGATCACCATATCTGAAACACATGACCCAAAACATTAAATTATGATTGGTTATTTGATAAATGTCAAGATTATCCTTCAAAAAATGAATTTAATAAGGCTTGTGAATGCAAAATAGGACCAACTGAGGCATAAATAAGCCTAATTAATTAATAAATCCCTAGATTGGTTTGAAAGTGTTAAGATACACTTTACAACACCCTAAATAAGGCACAATTAGGTCCATTTAGTTTAAAAGGGCCCAAAACTTAATGTGAATTTGTAAAAAAACATTACAACACTAAATCAAGACAACATTAGGCTCAATTAATATTAATTATTCCCAAATTAAGTGTGAAAAATGGATACTTTTTCCTACACTACATTTAGCCCCCACTTTAGTGAGAGGAGGAACTTGCTTCAAACTCGCACTAAAGTATAAATTCAAGAGGGGTCCAAGTGTACCAATGTGGACAGTATAGGATGACTAAGATCAAGGAGGGTGATCAAGCCTCGAGGATCCAAGATCCCACGTTAAACCAACATAAGAAAAAAGGGATACACACAAGGTGTATAATATTTAGTAGCAAGACGAGATACACAAACATACAATGTCAAAGACTAAAAGAAAGTAAAATAAAAATAAGAAAAAACAAAAATAAAAAGAGGTGGTTCAAGCCTCAACTATTTTTCCAACACAATGTGGATCAAACCTTAGTTGTTTGTCCAAAAATGCACGCTCACTCTAAGGCTACAAAACTTCAAGTTTTCTACTAGGTGAGTATCTAAAAATGGTGGCTCAAGCCTCAACTGTTTGTCCAACACAATATGGATCAAGCCTCAATTGCTTGTCCAAAATGCATGCTCACTCTAAGGCAATAGAACTTCAAGCTGTCCACTCGGTGAGTATCCAAAAAGGGTGGCTTAGTGAGAAATTCATGCCTTTGAATCGGCTTCTCACTGCATAATGAGAAATTCATGCCCACATTTAGGCTTCTCCTCATACTAACTATACCAAATTTATGCCTCTGATAACTTTAATAGAGTGCCACAAAATACGAGCAACAAGATTCACAAGGAAAGTAAAACTTCGTATGCTTGACACTCATGAACAAACAAGATGGCTCCACAGGCAAGCAAAGTGTGTTATGCAAGGTGGCCATATAAATTTGAAATAGTGTAAGGTACGCTCAAAGGGATTTTTCTTAGTTCATGTAAGGTCTCTTCTTAGGGAACATCGTAACCAATGTCTCCATGAGAGGACAAGTCAAAGAAATATCATGCTCTCAAAGGAAATCAAACCCAATGACACCACCAAGAAAAGGACACATCACCAAAAATAAGGAAAATCACACAATGAAACTTGAGTTTCGATGTATGCCCCCACTTTAAATTGGTTGTTAACACCATCATGAGAAAAAAATTTAAAGTAAAAGAAAACGTGAGAGCTTACTCGGAAAGGCCTATGCCAAGCCATATGTTCCCGAATGAAACTACATCATGAATAAAGGATTGCTCCCAAAATGAAACAACTAAACATAACTCAATACATCACATGTGAGCCAACTTAAGGCATTTTTTCCACATCCACGCCTTGCTCTTATATATATATGGAAGGCAGTCAACTATCCAAAAGAGACAATGACAAGTGCCATACGAGGAAAAGGCTACCTAATCCCTTGCCCCAACTTAGTGTAAGACAAGGATCAGCTAAGATGATTGATGAGAAACTTGAAAATCAGTATCAATTAGAGAAATATAGGTGATTCAACACAAAGAAGAGAACCACAATCCTTAAGATGTTGAATTTTATTACTCAAATCCTTACATTCATTAGTAGAATGACCATGAACTTTATGATATGCACAAAATGAACTCTTATAGTAAAATTTATTTCATGTTCTTGGAGGGAGAGATATCAAATGATCTTGGAGGAGTCTTGACAAGATACCCTCCTAATCAATACAATATGATGTTCCTTTATTTTGTGACAAATATATCTCTTTCTTAGTATTAGGTGTCATACTTACACAAGGCTCTTTAGATTGCGATATTTTTTACTCTCCTTTACAGGAGAGTGTAAAATCTATCAAATTCGAATCATTAGTGTTCTGTGTGATGAAATTGATATTAAGTGAGGATTTCTCTGTTTCTTTCATTTCTTTCAAAGGATAATAATCATGACCGCTAATTTCTATCAGTTCAGGATCCACTAATGTTAAAGTTGGCTTAGAAGAGTCCTTAGTAAGAGTTTTGATATTGAGAAAAGGCTTGTGTTTTTTTCTTTTGACGGACAATAACCAATACCACTAGTCTTTTCTTGTGTGTTAGGATATATAGGGACATAGATAACTTGTTCTCTAGCAACACATCCTTTTCCACTATAACCAAGTTGTTTCATAAGTTCATAACCTTTTCCATTAAGCTTTTACATTTCTTTTGGATTCAGTCGTTGCTCATAATTAACTTCATCAAAGTTTGTTTTGTAATTTGCTTCTTCTTCCAAAGTGGTTTAGGTGGATGCTTTTGAAGGGTCTTCCAAATTTTGTGTTGACATGTCACCACTCTTGTTTCCCTTTTGAAAATATTTTGTTATGACCTTGTATTCTCCAATGAATTTTGGTGTGAAATCTAAGGAACCAAAATCATCTTCTAATCGCTTCGTGACTTCCTCAATATATTTTTCTTTGTATTTTTGTTGCACAGTTTCCACTTGTGTAGTTGGTGTCAATGTTTTCAAAGGACACTCTTTGTCTTTCTCAAGTTGTTAAATACTATAAGGCTCAAGATCAACTTTGAGTGTGTACACTTTTTTGTTGTGGACATACTTCATTTTACGATGAAGAATAGAAGGCATGACATAAATCTCATGAATCCATGGTCTTCCTAAAAGAAGGTTATATGAAATTTCATCAGGTTAAATGTGAATAGGATTTTGTAATGTAACTTTTTCAACTTTAATAGGAAAATTGATCACACCAAGTGGTCATTTTCCTACATTATTGAACCCACTAATAGATAAAGAGGCAGGTTGAATTCTTGATTTATCCACTTCTAGGGAGAGTAACTCATCTTGATGGAAATTAATGTCTAAGTTGACAGAATTTATAGATTGAATTTGGGTTTCCACATCATTTGATTGCACATTAGTGGGGAGGAACTTGTTGTAAGGAATTTGAACCATTATTGATAATGAGGGGAGGCTTGAATAAAGTCCCATAATGATATCTTAGTAGGAGTTTTCTTAAGTTGTTCAACAAGATCATACTCCTTTAAACTTTGTAAAGGCAAACAAGGAGGACTAGGAAAGATAGGGCTAGGAACTGGGAGAGATGTTGAAGGTGTTGAACTTGGTTGTGTATTGTTTCTAGTGTTATATGTATGAGAAATAGTGTTATATTTCAATTTCTACAAAACATTATTCTTATGTGGTTCGAGGATAAGGACAGGTTTGTTTTGAGTTTATGGTTTGTGTGAAGGTGGGTAAAGGATGGGTTGAGGTTGAATAATATTAACTTCTCTTAGTGAAGGAGAATCTAATGTCACTTCATCATCTTCATCTAAGGAATCCTCATTATTAGTGTTTGAAAGATGCGTGAATGTTCACATTTTCTTCCACCATGATATCTTCCCTAGTAGTAGAGTTTTCAAGAGAGTTGCAAACTAGATGTTCATGAAATTCATAGATTGGTTATTCTAAAATAAATTCATCACAAGTAGTGGAGTCATCTATGGTTGGCTTGTCTTGCTTATCATTGATGGTGTTCTCTTGTTCAATAATTTTTTTCCTAGGAGAAGAGAAAAAAATAGTACTCTCATTGGTTTGATCTTCTAACACCAAAATATCTATCACAAATAGGAGAGATATTAGGAGAAAACCAAATTTGATTGTCATGATTTTTCATTGTATTCTCTTTCACTAAAGCATTTTCATGGAGGGAATATGAACGTTTTCTTAATATGCTTAGAAAGATAAGATACTAACATTGTTTGACCAAGAATGAAAAAAACTTCTAATTGTCTTATGCAATTCTTTAAGAATGTAAATATGTATATCCAAAGATGAAAAGAACTTTTGTCCAATTTATGTAAAGCTTTAAGAATGCAAAAAATGTGTATCCAAAAATGAAAAGCACTTGTATCCAACCTATGCAAAGCTTTATGAATGTAAACATTGTGTATGCAAAAGTGAAAAGTACTTTTGTCCATATTATGAAAAGTTTCAAAAATGTAAAAAAAAATAGATCTAATGATTTTTGCTACTGAAATGATTTAGGAAGAGTTCAAAAATGACTACACTAAATGGATGTTTTTAACCTAAATGCATAAAATAGAAGTTCCTAAAACTTTCCAAGCTGATACTATAGGTTACCAACAAGACTAAGAAGTATAGTGTGGAGAAGGGGGATTCGCTACTCACGAGTTCTCTTCATTCAGAGAGCCTCACAAGGAAAATTTCCCTAAACTACCTCAAGGAACAATGCAAAAGTTCTAGAATCAAAAAGAGTAGGTCATGAAGGTTTTCTAGAAAAACTAACAGGCTCTTGGTCAAAGGACAAAAGCATGAGATATGGACAATAGTGTGGCGTGCTAGCATCTCTCTAGTGTGTTGGCATCCATATGTACCAAAAAGCAAGATTATCACAAAAAATAGATAAATGACTACTTGTACTTTGATTGTTGAGAACTTCTAGAATGTAGAAAAGTAACAGAATATGATAGAATTGAAATGAAGTAAAGAAAATAATAAAGTAAGATAATAAGATATAGAAAACTTCTCATAGCAAACCAAGTAGTGAAACCTCCCACATGTGAATATATTCAATACCTACATGTGTAAGATCTGGAGAAAGTGTTGGGGCTATATAGGGGTTTGCCTCAATCAAACCCCCATTTTGGTGTTCCCACCTCCATGGATAGCCAAAAGATAGAGAGAGTGAGAAGTAAGCAAATGTTATGTGATAAAAGCAAACCCCACACGAGGAGAACCCAAATCACAAAATGTAGGAGATAAAAGCAATCCACGCTTGAGGACAAGAACTTGTATCATGAAGTATGGATGCAATAGATAGGGGATATGGAATCCCAGGATGCTCATAAGCATGAAGTGAAGGAGCTAGAGTTACAAAGCTTAAGGAAGCCAAATGGAGAGAGCAAGGAAAAAAGAGAGATCACTGTGAGACCCAAGAGAGCTACAAAGGGTGTTAAAAAAGCTTGAGACTCTTGTAAGAATGTGAAATCTTGGAGTTGTTGTAACAAATAAGGGAGATATACAAGCAAGAGAGTAAAGAGCGAAAAGAGAGAAGCCAAGATGATAGAGTGAAGCTAGAAGTTACAGAGACAAATGAATTAAAAGAATAACATTTAATGAGGGAAAATAAGCCTCTCCAGTCAATACAAAGTGTCACAGGTCGTTACCACCGAAAAAAAGGTGAGGAAAAGTGGAAAACATGCTCAAAGACATATATTTGAGCATTGAAATGCCATAGGATGTTAGCATGGTGTGCAGACATCTACATGGCAGGCTAGTGTCCAGACACATCATGCTACAAAATGACATGAATGGGAAAAGCACAAGATTTGACACAAAGATGATGCGCAAGGATAGCTACTGAAAAGGGGTGTTGAGCATCTTGAGAAGGGAAAAAGGATAATGTAGGGGCTAAAATGATCCTACACAAGTGCTAAGGCAGTGGACACTAAGGCAGATACAAGAATGTATGTGAAATTGCAAGGGGTGTGATTTTACGACATTACATTTTTCCCCCACTTTAGCGGGCATATGATTCTATGCTAATATACACACTAAAGAAAATATACTAAACATAAATAACATCATTATTCCAAAATGATATTGTAGGGGAAGCATATAACTCTTTAAACTATGGAAGCATTCCCCTAGGCTGAAGACCTACAAAAAAAATTCATTAGAAAAGAAAGACTTGCACCAGACAACAATGTTAGAGAACAAAAAACTAAAAGATTTGAGTCAGCAAAGTGAAGAGACCTTGATGTAAAAGGTTGTCTCAGTACTATGTGTCATCCCCAAATTAAGAAATAACACACATAGAAGAATTCTAAAATGAAGAGAGGAAGGACATATACTTAGGACAAAGAAGATGGAGATCTTTGATTCAGTATACACAATTGAGAAGAAAGATAATTTTAAGAGAACGATGGAGAAGCTATAAAGGAATGAAAATTCCAAGAGAGATGGTTCCATAGGTTCTCGTATCCAAGGAGAGTTTGAACAAAGTGCAGCGAAGGCCCACAGACCAATGATGGAAAAATCCCGCATGATGAAAGCATTTTACAGGCTCGCAGAACTGAAAGGAGGCAACCCCCAAGATCTCTCACATGAAGGAAGTCTCATGAAATATGCACCTTACAGGACCCCAGACCTACAAGAAGGTATCCCCCAAGATCTCTCACATGAAGGAAACCAAAAGGAGAAGACTTCGTAGAGTCCAATTGGAAATTGGCTCCATAGGAACAACTACAAAGCGACATGTTAATTTGTAGATAAAACAAGTCCAAAAACAAAGCAGCCACATAGGAAATCAAGCAGACAATCACACAGACCATCAACAAGTTGTAAGGATTTCAAAGGGGTCCCTCAGGACCCCTTCAAAAGAAGAGGGGTCCACACAAGGTATGTGTTGTTTGAAAAGTGAGGTCTAGTCAAGCGACCCCCAAGCTAGACACCATATAATTCATTCGAGATAAAATCTTTCAAAGGGGGTCCATCGGGAAGCCTTCAAGAGAAAAGGGGGTCCATTGGGAAGCCTTCAAGAGAAAAGGGGGTCCACTCAAGGGATGCTTCATTTGAAAGATAGAGAGAAGAGATGAGGGGTCCTTTAAGGAGGACACACATCTCCAAAATGAGTTATCACTACCCCCAACATACAGGGGAGGAGAACCATGCAAAATACTTAGAACATACACGACAGAGGTAATCCTCGATATCACTTGTCATTTGAAAAAGAGGCAGGTGCACTAGCAAATAAATGAGTGATGGCACCTGAATCACAAAGTTGTATTTTATCCTTCAAGACCTTACATTCACTAGTGGAATGGACACGCGCTCAATGGTATACACAAAAAGAATGTTTTTCTTTATCATGTTCATGAGATTTCTAACAAGTAGGAGAAGGAAGAGTAATTAAGCGAACTTTTAGAAGCCACAACAAAATACGCTCTTGCTTAGATAGAAGATGAGGAGTAGGAAGAAACCCTCTCTCTTGTGGAGAAGAGTTTGATTTCCCAAAAGAGGAAGGCACGAAGATAGAAGACAAGAGCGGATTAATCTTTTCAATAGAACAAGATTGAGAAGAATTCATGTCACTCAACCATGGCTTCCATTTAGAATGTTTATTTGAGCAGCCAAGCCCCAAGTTAAGCTTGTAAGGTAAAAATTCTATAGGGACCTAAATGCCTTATTCATTATGCCCACAACCTTTACACCCATAACCATATTTAGAGGCAAGCCTAAAGCCAGGGCCATGATGTGTTTGCAAATCTTGAGGAGGATGATCTTCATAGAGAGCATTGTTCCAGCAATGGGGGTCACACTCCTCTATAGGATCACCATCATCCTTATTAATAGGATTTCCAACATTATCTTCTTTAGTGGAAGTGTAAGCATCTTCCCATTACTAATTTTTGCTTCCCACTTAAATTAGTGAAGTTTTAACGGGCAATTATTTGGTGGGGTATAAAATTTTGATGCATAGACCATCCAATGAACATCTACTTTCTAAATGAATGGTTTTAAAGAATTGACTTATCAAAATTATGCAACAATTTGTGTAAAACTATTGAACCCGAAAAAATCAACAAAATGGACTGCATTAAGGAAACAAACATTCACAGAATATTTTTTGTGAAGCTAAACTATTTTCTGCAGTGTATGTTATTACAAATTATCAGAAAATAATTGTATTTCTAGAGCAAGGTATGTGAAAACTTTCATTCATCTTGATTACAAAAGAGCATATGGTTATAATAGTTTTGTTTAGTTATTTCATATTGTGTAATTGAAACAAGTTAGATGAAGAAATCAAGTCATTACATGATATGAAATAGCTGATTTATTAAAAGCAATGTTTCTGTAATCCCACACAATCCATGGGAATGAATGGGTTGATTTAATTCAACAATGAATGTAAACCATACATCTAAAGATCAATTAAAGGAAAAAAACACATAAGAGGAGGTCATGTCTATCATTGCCTTAAGGGCTGATGTAGGGTTGATCCTTCAATCTTCAACTTAATCTTCTGTATCTTCAACTCCTCTTGTTCCCAATTTCCAAGTACACCTACAAATGATTGAGATATTTTGTTAGATCTTAGGGCATGAAATCTAATTACATGTTTCATCAACAAACATATAATTTTTAGCCATTATTAGATTGAATCAACTCAGTCATTATCAGAGATATAAATGCAAAAGTGCCAAATCAAATCATTAGAGAATTATCAAATTCACTTTTTTTATCTAACTTGTTTGCTTCATGTGTAGATACAAGAAAAGTAATGTTTTTTTGATTCATCAAATTATGGCATGTGGGGTAAAATGTGGCTCCCACAAGGGTTGAGTGCAGCATGTTGAATTTATCAAATAATGAGCTCAATTGAGCTTATTTAAGAGGGAAATGCAATGTTAAAAGTTGCCATATCAACGTGGTCATGGAATGATAAGTGAATAGGAATACATGTATTAAGTTCACAAAGTATCTCTTCAAGGAGTAGCTATAGAAGCAATGAAGTGCAGCAATGATTCATTCATGTAAAAGTCATTTTTTCTATTTCACAAGTGTTCTGGAAGTATTCAAAGAGAATAGTGATCACAATGGTCATTAAACAGTCACATGTAGGCATAAAACTCAAAATCAAAGATATGTAATGATATTACTATCAATGCAAGATACATGAGTGATATTTGGTAATTTTTATAGTTGATTAAGAAGAGATATGAGATTATGAATAAATAATCATAACTCTTGAAAAATTCCTCGGAAGCAATGGAACAACAAACAAAATCTCCAGAGCCTTTGTAGCATGAATTTAAATTCATAGTGATAGAGGACAACTACATGTTTGAATTTAAAGATAGTTATCAAAGCTTATAAGAACCAAGTTTGCATGGAAAAAGATCAAACACTCTATATGTGTAGTGAACAATGGAAAAAGCGGCTTCAAATCCATAAAGAATGGTGTAATCATACAAAGTATATGAGGCTGTAGTGAGTAAGCTTCATCATTTTTTCATGCTAATTCACAATACAATGAGCAGATTTAAGAGATAAATTTGATAGAAACAGATATAGTGAACTGAAAATAGCATGGAAAAAGATATGAAAAGCACAGTTGGTGTTCTCAAGTTGCAACTTGGGAGATGCATTTTTTTCCAAAAAAGCATAAACCCACATGGGTTTTGTCCCAAAAACCCTCAAATACAAAGATATAGTTACGGCCTCTATGAAAAATATACAAATATTCATTTATTTCTCACACAGAAAGCAAAATATTTCCATTATTTTCTTTTAAATGGGCTTATTTAAAAGAAAAATGCATAGATTCAAAGGTGTATGAACTTACCCATCATTTGTATAGAAAGATACTCTCAAAATGTGCACACAAGTGTGTCCCAAGGGCTCGGACCAAGCCGTCTATGGAGGAAAAGCAAGGGAAATATCAATAAAAAATGGAAAAGATAAGGGAAAATATGTCAAAGATATGCATAGCCATAGCCAAAAAATCTAAGAAATGCTTTAGAAATAAATAATGCAGAGCAAAATTTCTAGATTTAAGTCAAAAACTTACCACTCCCTGAAGGAAATATCAAAAATTCATCAAAAGCAGCAAGGAATGGTAGAGTTCGAAGCTAAAAACCCCATGGCAGCTGCCTCCAATTTCCATAGGGCTCGAATGAAAAATGAAATGTGTTCCAAGGGTTTGATTTTAGTTTTAGGGTTTTACCCTAAGCCAACGACTAAACTAAGGCATTTTCTTGCCTTTAATTTTCATCTTTGGTGAATAAACTAATACCCACATAGGTATTAGGAATTTCTTCTTGTTGTTATGGCATTCATTTTCTAATGTAAAATGCTATTAAAGTGACATCTCCAAATCACTTCAATAATATTTAAAATGCTTAAAACAAAGATAATAATGGCATTGATAAGTCAAATATTCTTTTGACTAATTCATAAAATATGACTGGATAAAATGTTGTATTCATACATTTTGTTTCAAATTGTAAAACTTTATTACAGTGATATAGTTATAAATCACTTTGATAAATGTTATTTATTGATGCAAGATAATGAACATGTGTTGATAAGACATAGACAAAAAGGAGATTGTTGAAGAGATTGGAAAACATGTGGAGCAAAAATAGAGTTTTTGGTCACTTAATTGAGAGTTTAGTTTCAGTTAAGAGTCCAAATGGGTGGAGTATCAATCAAGGAGCATTTTGAGGCACTTAACTCATTGTTTCTTGCAGTTACAACCCTATTTTTGAGGGATTTTTAGTTATGAACGACCCTTTGGGTTGTTTTCAAATTCATAACTCCTTATGCATATTTTGAGGAGTTTCTTTCAGTCAGATGCCTAATTTAAGGGAGAGGTTGCAATTTGACAACACATCAAGCAATTGGAGCCAAAATTCAAAACTCAAATTATTGGAGTCTTTTGTATAAGTCTTATTCTTTTCTCATCTTCTCTCTAGTTCTGAGTTGGGTAACTACTGGATCAATATATTCACACTTTGTAACTCATTTGTTATGAGACTTAGAGTTTTTTTATTAAGTATTTTGTCCTGAGATGCAGAAAGCCCATGTTATTCAATAAAAGAAGCTTGTTTCCTCAATTTTTATTTGGTTCAAGTGTTGATTGTAAATATCATGATAGAATATTGTGTTTTCCTTTATTTTTATCAACTTCCTTCGATATTGGATGCAAATAATAACATGTTATAGTGTAGGTATGTGAATTTTTTTACCATTTTGTTGCATCAAAATTGTGAAAACATCATTTTTTTTCCTTTTAAGAACAACATAAAAGCATAAAACCTTTCATTAGAATCATTTTTACAGACATGTGCAGCTGAGTTGTGAGATAATACAATTTCATAAGTTGAGTAGGGTTGTGAGTTTCAGCTGCATTTTCAAGTTTCATCTTTGGTGTATCACCTATTAGAGATAAGTTTTAAAATTACAAGCATATCCTTCTTACTCTTTTCCTAGTCATTTTTAAATATTTTCAAGTTATCTAAGGGGATCCAGCCCATAACTTGGAGTTCTACTTTCACAACAAGATACCCATAGCCTGAAAGTAGTCCCAGTTTGCACAGGATTGTTAAGTTTTCCACTTGGCATTGGGTGAAAATCCTTGTGACAACACTTCCTCATAAAGAGGATCAATACTAAGAACATTACAATTTATGCTCACACTATCCCATGATACAAAAGAATAACCATCCATGATAGCAGGTTTGGATGATGTTATCAAAAGGTCTAAGTGGATCGGGTAGACTTTACATTCTCCAATGAAGGATTATATAAATTCTAAGGAACCCCAATCATCACCGAGACATGCATTTTCTTGAGAAGATGTAGACTTAGGATTCCTTGCTTCAAAAGGACTTTCTTCAGGGATATTTATCTCAAGAGTATCCTTTTTAGTAGGTACTACTAGAGTAAACATGGACACATTGGAAGACACTGAAGGGATAAGAGTAGGAACAACCGAAACTTGACCGACAGCTTCCATCTCACATAAGTGCATAGCCTAAGGGTCAGCCTTAACTATGATTACTTGATTGTTACAAATGAACTTGAGAGATTTATGCAAGGTACATGGGACTACACCCATAGCATGAATCCAAGGTCTACCAAGAAGAAGGTTATAAGGTAGATTTTCTAACATAGCATACACAAAGGTGGGTATAGTAAGGGGTCCCAACCTCAAAGGCAAGACTATTGTGCCTAAAGGTTGTTGACCGACATTATTGAACCCATGAATGTCAACATAGGAAGCATTAAGAGAAGATGAATCAATATTAATCTTAGGCAATAGATCAATGCTGCATATACTGAGCACCAAACCAGCGTCAATGAGAGTATGTCTAATGTTGATATTATTAATGTTAACTATAATCATTAGAGGGTTTTCTTTTTTTTTTGTACTTCTAAAGGGAGGAGATCTTGCAAATAGAATGTGATATTCGGTGAACCCACATGAATATAAGCCATTAACACATTAGCATTCATCGGCCTAGCAAAAGAATGCAAGAGGATCTTTTGCAAGGATTCCTAAAGCATACCTTGATAAACCAGAGTAGACTAAAGTAAGTCCCATAATGAGATCTTAGCTAGAGTTACTCAAAGTTGCTCAACAAGATGGTAATTACTAGGTTCTTTAGTTGTAGGTTTAGGAGCTTGAAGAAGGCTTATTTGTTTATCCATTATATTCTTATAAGTATGGGCTCCTTCTTTGTAAGAGGGAGCCTTAGAAAAATTAGGAGTCACTATCAAATGGAACACCATCAATAGAACAAATCATTTTAGGAGAAAGACTACTTGGAGTCATGTAAATGACAGATCTCTTAGGCCTTTCAGGGGCAGCAGAGATAGATTATATTTACATACTAATCACAACTAGTGGAATAATTATTTGAATACATATTCTCAACATCGATCCAAGGAGGATCAGATGTGGAAGGAGGTTCATCATTTGCTAATGCATCATCTCTAGAAGAGAGTGCATCAGCACAAAGATGAGATTCATCATTCACCAATGCAATGTCTCTAGAAGAAAGTGCATTGGAACAAAGAGGAGATTCATCATTCACAAATGCATCATCTCCAAAAGAGAGTGCATTGGAATGAATAGAAGGTAAAGTAATGTTAAGAAAGGTGTCAATGATTTCATCTTCTTGCAACAAAATATCCTCTGAAGTAAGAGGACTTTCATGAGAAGGATCAAAGACACCAAGTGACATGGGTAAAGCCATTTCACCATCACATGCATGGAATGGAAGATCATTGATACTTTGAATAAAATTAGATACTGAGCTAATATAATTAGATATTAAATTCATTTTGCTGACAGAACTAAGAAAATTTGAAAATCCATATTTTTAGATTTTTTTGATATTTTCTAGGTTC
Source organism: Sequoia sempervirens (assembly GCA_007258455.2). NCBI lineage: Eukaryota > Viridiplantae > Streptophyta > Pinopsida > Cupressales > Cupressaceae > Sequoia > Sequoia sempervirens. The sequence goes on from VDFB02271358.1 coordinate 596,861,765, forward strand.
TAGTAAATTGTATTTTTTTGGAGGTCTTTGGAGTGGAATTTTGGGTTGAAACTTGTGTCGGTCCCTAAAATTTGGTTTCCGAAGGCACACTATTTTATAGACTGAATTATCCCTCTTAGAGACCTTTCCAACGGCGCAAATGGTTCTCAATTCTGAGCACTGAGTCAAAAGTTATGACCCCGCCAAGTAGGGGTAAATAAATTCCTAGTTTTTGAAAAAAAATTGTTCTTCATGTCGGGATCACTGAAATATAGAGAGGATTTGCTACTCACAATTTATCTTCATTCAGAGAGCCTCATGGGGCGAACTACCCTAAACTACCTCAAGGAATAGCAAAAAAGTTATAGAATCAGAAAGAGCAAGTCATGAAGGTTTTCTAGACAAAATAACAAGCTCTCAGCCAAAGGACGGAAGCGCAGGATACATACGATAGTGTTGTACGTTGGCATCTCTCTAGTGTGTTGGCGTCCATATAGACCATAAAGCGATTTTATCACAGAAAATAGCTAAATGACTACTTCTACTCTGATTGCTAAGAACTTCTATAATGTAGAAAAGTAACATAATATGATAGAATTGAAATGAAGCAAAGCAAATAATAAAGTAAGAGAATAAGAGCTAGAAAACTTCTCACAGCAAACCAAGTAATGAAGCCTCCCACACATGAATATATTCAATACCTGCATGCATAAGATCTGGCGAAAGTGTTGGGCCTATATAGGGGTTTGCCTTAGTCAAACCCTCATTCTGGTGTTCCCACCTCCATGAATAGGCAAAAGATAGAGAGAATGAGAAGTAAGCAAATGTGATGTGATAAACGCAAACCCTACTCGAGGAGGAGAACCTGTATCAAAAAATGTAGGCGATAAAAGCAATCCCCACTCGAGGAGGATAACTTGTATCATGAAGTAGACATGCAATAGATAGGGGATATGGAATCCTAGGATGCTCACAAGCATGAAGTGAAGGAGATAGAGCTACAAGGCTTAAGGAAGCCAAATGGAGAGAGAAAGGAAAAAAGAGAGTGTTGCAAGAGCTAAGAGAGCTACAAAGGGTGTTGCCAAAGCTTGAGAGTCTTGTAAGAATGTGAAATATTAGACCTGTTGTAACAAATAAGGGAGATGTGCAAGCAAGAGAGTAAAGAGGAAAAAGAGAGAAGCCAAGATGATAGAGTGAAGCTAGAAAATAGAGATACAAATGAATTAGAAGAATAGCATTTAATGAGGGAAAAGAAGCTTATCTAGTTGTTACAAGGCATCCCGGGTCGTGACCACCAACAAAAGGTGAGGACAAGTGGCAAGCATTCTCCAAGACAACTATTTGAGTGTTGAAACATCGTGAGATGTTAGCACGGTGCGCAGATGTCCATGCGGTGTGCTAGTGTCTAGACACATCATGCTACAAAATAACACAAATGGGAAAAGCAAAAAAATTGATGCAAAGCTGACGCACAAGGATAACTGTTGAAAAGGGGTGCTAAGCATCTTGAGAAGGGAAAAAGGCTGATGTAGGGGTTAAAATGAGCCTACACAAGTGCTAAGGGAGTGGACACTAAAGCGGATACAAGAATGTATGTGAAATTGCAAGGGGTGCAATTTTACCACATTACATATAGAAAATCACCAGAAAACTCTAAAAAGTTGGTTTTTGTAGGCATCCAAGGACTCATTCACCTAGCTAGGTGTATGAGTCCCTCTTAGGGTTTTTGACAGTATTAGATAGTGAAAAACAGACAACAGAAAATACCCAAAAATTAGATGAAAAGACATGTACCAAGACTAAATTGCCCAGAGGGGTGAATGAGTCTCGATTAGGGGTTTTAAACCTAGAGCAGTGAATTTTGAGTTGATGTTAGGATGTCTAAATTGTATGTTGACTTGACTGATTGCAATTATAGAAATTTGTTGAAATTGAATGATCCAAGATGCAAGAATGAAACCTATATGCACTTTTCACTAATACAAAATTTAGAAGCCTTAAATGCAAATTAACTAATTCAAGACATAATGCAAAGTTAATGTAAGCTAGATCTAGGACTAAAATACACTCCAAATTAGAAATAAAGGGTTCAAAGGTCAAGTTCACCAAAATGAACACAAGGAAATAGGGTTCCACCTCTTAGAAGATGGAACTAGGGTTAAGGACCTATTTCACTCTTATTTTATTTAAGGAAACCCTAGAGATCTCAATCTAATGATCCAATTAGGAAAAGAGATGGCTGCAAGGTCTCCAAGTTAGGTGTGATTAAAGAGGGGTTCACCACTAAGCAAATGCTTAGAAAGAAAGAAATGAAAGCAATATGCAAACCTAGCTATGTGACCTAGAAAATGGAATTTGAAAGCATGTAATCAAACTAATAAACAAAATAAAATAAGGAAGTACTGGGAGAAATGACTTGATGACTAAGCAAGGCCTGAAAACCCTGAAAATTGTTGCTTTTGAGGTGTTTTGGGACTCATACACCAAACTGAGTGATTTAGTCCCAGTATAGGGTGGGTAAGATATAGAATCTCTCAATGACTAATCTAGATATGCTAAAATTTGGCAAAAAGGCAGTACTGAGACTCATACACCCAAACTATTGTAAAGTGTCCCATTTTGTTGTAAAGTGTCCCTGGAGCAGAATTTTGAATGGAAACTTTGTGAGCCTCTAAAGATGGATTAAATAAGCACTTTCCCACTAGTTTCATGCAAATCGGTTGGCTATTTTTTTCCCTAGATCCGAGCTTTCATGAGCCCTAACAACTTCTTATGACAATTTTGACAACTTTGGCAACTTTGTCATTTTGGTACTTTGGAAGGTTTCAAATCCACTTTTTCTTCAACCTATAAACTTGCAATCACATAAAGGGAGAAAAAATGTTGTTTTGTTAGGGAATGGGGGTTTACCTTGTTCAAACCCCATTTTGGTAGTCAAACCTTAATGAGAAATGAAGCATGAATGAAATGAAACATGAAACATAAGATGAAACAATAGAACCTTGTTTGAAACCTTGTGATTCTACCAAAAAAATCATGAAGTGGCCTCAATGGATGTAGATATTGATCATGATTCTTGATGAAATATAATACCTTTGGATACTTGAATTGATCTTGAACAATACATCACAACATTAGCTCAAAACCACATGCATAATGCACTAAATCTTTGACATGATGCTTGAATCTTGAATGCTACTCCAAATGTTTGATGATTTTCTCTTGAATTCCTTCTTGAATACTCTCTAATGCTCTACAATGCTCTTCTGAAACCTTAGGATGCTTGACTCAAAATTGCTAGGTGAAACTAAGTGAAATAACCTTGTATTTATACTTGTTTATTCCAAATTTCTCAAAATTACAACACTACAAGCCAAAATCAAATCTAGGATAATAAAGTCCCACCAAGAATTTGATTTAAATTAGGCTTAAATTTGTTTATTCCAAATTTCTCAAAATTACAACACTACAAGCCAAAATCAAATCTAGGATAATAAAGTCCCACCAAGAATTTGATTTAAAGAGGTACTCATACTCCAGTTGTGGCGTATGAGTCTCAAATCACCATATTTGGAACACATGACCCAAAATGTTGAATTATGATTGGTTACAATGATAACTTTAAAAAATCCCCCTCAAAAACAGAAATAAAATCCTAGCAAATCTTTCATTTTTTTAGGAAAAAATATTAATTTCTATTGGTGAATCTTTCCTTTTTTCGAAAAAAATATTAATTTTATTGGTGACTTTTTTATATCACTAAAATTTTGTAGAAATTTTTGGCTAATCTTGAAAAATAATATGAAAATGCATTAATTATGATGGAAAATCTATCCAATCTAAAAATATTTCTCATGGAAATGTAGGGGCCTGAGGGTGGAAATTATCGATGGGTTGAAGAGGTTATCTATAATATTTATTTCCATAATTGTTTTAAAATATAATATAATGGCCCTCATTATATTTTGCATGGTAAAATGTACCCATGATCTATAATTCTCATGGGGCTCAAAATTTCTTTTAGATCATTAATCTAGTGACCCTCATTGTACTCTATAAGGTAAATTTTACTCACAATCTATAATGCTCATGAGACCCAAAATTGTGGGACCCATGAGCATTATAGGTCATAAGTACATTTTACCTTGTAGAATATAACAAGGGCCATTAGATTATATTACAAATCAATAGTGTAAACTAAAGATTAGAAATATGGTCCTAAAGCAACCAACACTTATGATATACTATTGGAGAATTAATATAGATTTCTACTATAATTTATAAAATATAGGCAAATCTAATCTAATCATGTATTGAATATTGTGGCAAATTTTTAAGTTAACTATTTTAATAAAATAAATTATTTGGCAATTTAAATTAGACTAAAATGAAATTTTGTAAAAATATGGTGATTCAAGTCACATTGTAGCTCGAAATATTAGCCAATTTTGGATTCCCAAATTTCAACTATTAGCCAATTGATGAATATTAGCCACTAAAAAAATAACTAATTGGTTATGTGATAAATGTCAAGATTATCCTTTAGAAAATACATTTAATAAAGATTGTGGATGCAAAATATGACCAATTGAGGCATAAATAAGCCCAGTTAATTAATAAAGCCCTAAATTAGTGTGAAAATGTTAAGATACACTTTACAACACCCTAATAAGGCATAATTAGGTTCATTTAGTTTAAAAGGACCCAAAACTTAATGTGAATGTGTAAAACACATTACAACACTAAATCATGGCAACATTAGGCTCGATTTAATATTAACTATTCCCAAATTAAGTGTTAAAAATGGATACTTTTTCCTATACACACACACACAAATAAATATATCTTCTTCTCCCTTAAATCTAATCCCTAAGCAGTCTTATTATTTACATACATAAATGTATATAAATATATAATATATAACCATATTTGTATCCCTTAGACCTAATGCCTTATCCCTTGCCATATATATGTATGTAAGTATATGATATGGGGTGATCCCAAATAGTGTGTCCCACTTTTGGCCAAAGTAGGACATGAAAATCAACATTTTAAACCAATTTTACACTTTTTGACACCTATAACAACTAAAGCATTAATAATTGTAGACACGCAAAATATGCATACATTTCAATCCAACAGTTTAATCAAATAACCTTCATTTAATCAAATCTAACATTTCATCCTTCAAATTAAATAAATCCACTTCATCATCACCTCATTTAAATAAATCAATCAAATCCTAACATTTCATTAATTAACATTTATCTTGCATCATCCTTTAATTAAATAAACCAAAATTTATTTAATTAAAATCCTAAAAACACCTTCCATCCCTTTTTATTTTAATAAATCAAAATATTTAAGTCAAATGGGTCAAAACCCCTAAACATCATCTAAGCTAATATAATCCTAATTATCCTAATCTAACCACCCATCACATCCTCTAGTTTTTCCCACTTGTACCAATAAATCATTTTAACTCATTTATAAATTCATCATTTTCTTTCAACTTGGCATAAAAAAATGGAATATGAAGACAAGTTGACTTGTCCCTTCCAACATTGCAACTTCTCTATTTCATGTCCCCCACTCAACATTTATAACATTTATTTGCAACAACTTCTTTATTTCATGTCCCCCACTCAACATTTATAACATTTATTTGCAACAACTTTTTTGTTTCATGTCCGTCACTCAACATTTTTTAACATTTATTTCACAATTTCAAATTTCAAATCTCCCTCTTTTTGGCACATTGACCAAAGTCTGCTCATTCCTCAACTTATGACAAGTTGACAAGTGGTTCCATTTGATTGGCTAAATCATTATCCCACATTGATTTATTTTGAGCTCTTTTCCAACTTAAAAATCTATAAATAAAGGGTTTATTCTTCAATAAGATTATCCACAATTCATGCAAAGTTACTCTCTTCACATTGAGAGTTAATTTTGTCCATCATTATTTGCAACATCAAGCTTGTCAAGGGTTGGGAAAGGGCCAATTTTCACATCAAAGTAGCACCAATCCAATATGGGATAGATATACTTCATGTTTTTCTATAGATGTTTTTGTTATCTTGTTATTTATGGCATTTTAAAAAGCATGTTAGATTATCTCATATGGATGTTGAAAGTTTGTTTTGTTTAAAAACACTAACCATGCATGTCTATGTTAGTTTTTTAACCATTTATAGATTTTGACGTCTACAAATATAACCTTGCATCTTATTATAGTATGCATTTTAGTTTAAATTCCATTCTCTAGTAGTCCATTTTGTTGAGCTTGACATACTAAATCTGAAAGCAACTCAAATCAACGAAACGTTGGAGATAGGGAGCAATAAAATGACTTTGAAGAAGCTGCACTAAGAGTTTGTTTATTTCTCTAAGCTTCTTTGATATAAAGTTTTATTGAATGTGTTTTGAATTTATTATGATAGGCATATTTTGATGCACACAATAATTTGAAGAATATGTGAATTAATAATTTTTTAAAAATTTGTGTAGATCATAAATATATATTTTTAAAAAAATTAAGAATTAATTTGTGAATGTAACTTTTAATAACTTGTTAATTTATAGCTAACACTATTTTTAATTAGTGGTGTTACTTCCATAGTACGTTACTTCTTTTGTAGAAAGGATAAAATTATAATTTTTTAAGCAAAGATTCATAACACTAATATCTAGTGCATAAATATTTTTTCATAATTTTGTGCTGCATAAATTTTAGTATAATATTTTTCTAATGTTTACTGAACATAGGTTTTTCATCGAACATCAAGTTCTTTGTTCTACACATGTGAAAAAATAATAAAATATCAAAAAAAATTGTGCACTTGGTATTGATGTCCTTGTTTTAACAAAAAGTGAATTTCAATATATACGAAAAATATTATGCATTACAATATACAACTATGTACAAATTATAATTACCTTGACTTTAAAAATTAATTAAAAAAATATGAAATAAAAAACTATGAAAAAAATCCATGCACTAGATATTGATGTTAAAAAAAAATGTTTTAAAAATTAAAATTTTCTCCTTTCTAGAAAAAAATTATGTGTTACAACATACGCATCGCTTTTTAAAAAATTGTTTACTATAAAAAAATAAGTTACTAAAAATTACATTAAAATATCACAATTTATTTCAAAAAATGAAAATATTATTTGAAATCTACACACAAATCATCACAAATCACAACTTTGCTTCATATTCAAATTCTTAATAGTTTAGCTTCTATAGGTCTTAGAATGTGAAGATTTAGTTAAAAATGTTTATTTCAATGTGCTACTTTGGCTAAAAAGTGGGGCTCATTATTGTGGGATTACCCCACTGGAAAGCTTATTTCCAGTACTATGATCTTGCAAATTATATTAATTCGAGTACTATGATCTTCCTTTACATTTCTAGTTTGATTCATGCTTTGAGGATATTGGCAACTCGTTGGGGAAGTTTTTGGGGGTTGATGAGGATTCACAAAATCTTTTCCATACTACTTATACTAGAATTTTGGTAGAAATGGATATTAGCAAAGATCTTCTAGCAAATGTACTTAAATTTTTTGGTGGAGATTGGAAGCAAATGTTGGATTACAAAGGTTTACCTTTCTATTGTCATGGGTGCTTCAGCATTGGTCATGTTGTTGATCACTATTCCAAACGTAAAAGGGTTAATCATGCAACTTGGTGGAAAGAGGTTCCTCCCCACCACTATTTGATGGAAAAAGAATGTTTGGATGGTAAGGCCCCTACTATGGTTCCAAAGGATTCAACAAGCATGGAACCCCCTCAGAAAGATCTTGTGCAGGCGACAGGTAGTTCATCTTGTGTGGTGCAAGGTAGTGTCCCAAGGGATGAGAAGGATAGTCGGTCAGAGCGTGCCAATTTAGCTTCATCTGAAGGTAAGAGAAATCCATTCGAGGATATGGGTGAGTCATCTTGGATAGATGATCAAGAATGGATTTGGCATAAGGTACAGAGGAAAAAGAAGAAGGTAGCCACCTTTAACATGCTTCTTTGTTCCCATGGAAAAGGGAAGAAATAGTGAGCATTAATGCAGAAATTTGTAATGTCTGAAAATATCTAGCTATGTAATGGGTTTTTGTTGGGTAGCAATGTGTTTAGGTTTGGGTGCTTGGAAGGTTTGAAATGGTTTAATGTCTTTATGGATGTTTTCGCTGGATGTAATGCTTTTCTAAGATTAAATAAAAAACTTGCAAGATTTCCCTCCCTTTACCTATCAAAATATATGCATATATATATATATATATATATATATATATATATATATATATATATATATATATATATATATATATATATATATATATATATAATTTACAAATAAAATCTCAAAAACCACTAGTTCACATGATCTTCAAATTCTTAAAGTTTTAATTGTTATAGGAGTCAGAAAGTGAAAATTTGGTAAAAATGTTGATTTTAATGTCCCACTTTGGCCAAAAAGAGGGACACACTATTGTGGGGTCACCCGTTTACACATACACATGCATATGTACATATATATATGGTTAGGAAATAGGTTTATGGGATAGAAAGTTGAGTTTTATACACACACACTTTATTTGGGATTTCATTAGGCCACAAAGAGGAATTGGTTATCCTCTCTCTCTCTTTGTGTATGTTAGGCCACCTTATAAATAAAAGATTAATATTTCACAAAAAATATTTTTAGTTATTTTGAATAAGTGAACATCTTTAGGCAACATGAATCTTGGTCTATAAAGGGGTGAATTTCCACCTTAATGGTAGTTGGGGACCATCTATTGCCACTCATTGTATTGTAATGTAAATAATGCATACAAGTCCAGTTTCATGGATTCATGTAAAATAATTAATAAATCCCTCACTATTATAGGGGGGTTAATTACTCATTACTTGATATACATTACTCTATTACTAGAAGCTAAATTTGGATCATGCTATACAATAGTTTACATTTCTTAATTTTAAAACTATCAATTATAGTTTTAAAATAAGAAGTGATATATATGTTGGCTAGTCCAATAACATGAACTAATTACAAGAGATACAAATGGTATTTATTCTTTTAATAAAAGATATAGATCTCCCCAAGGCTTCAAATACTAGGTCTTGGTATGCAAGATAACCTAGTCATTGATTTTTTGTTTCAAAAAGGGGGGTTTGTTTTGATTAGATAAAGTGAGAAGGGACCGAACCCATTACAAACCAGCCATAGAGGACAAAGAGAGGAGTCTCACAAGGAGTGAGATATCAAAAAAACTAAAAAAAATACAAAGAAAAAAGACCAGCAATGAATAGATAGATAGAAGGGACCAACCCAAGACCAACCAATTGAGAAGACCAATTACTGGTTGCCTACGAAGTGGAGGCCTTTGATGGCTTACCAAGTTCATTGGTTAAGAGCTCCAACTTTTCCTTGAAGGACAAATCATTGGGACTATTTTTAACAAAATTATCCAACTGGCAAGTTGGGCATTCTCTTTGGATTTTATTTTCTTCTTGGGTGATCCCACAATAGTGGTTTACAATTTTTGGCCAAATTGGACACTGAAATTATTTTTTTAAACTAAATGTTCACATGCGGGCACCTATAGCGGCTAAACCATGAAGAATTTAAAGATCATGAAAACTAGAGTCTCGTCACATTTTGTCTGTAGATTCTAAAAATATTTTTTTCAAAATTTTTGGAATCAAATTGAACTTTTTTTCCATCTCCCACAAAAACTGGTTTTTTTCAAAAAACAACATTTTAAAAAAGTGACGCACACCGTATAACGCATAATTTTTTTTCCATGAAGGATAAAATTATAATTCTTTTGAATTTAGATTCGTAACTCTGATATCTAGTGCTTACACTTGTTAGATAGTTCTTTATTGAATATTTTTTCTTTAATCAAGTTTTGAAGTCAAACCAATTACAATTCGCATTAACGACCATATAACGCATAACTTTTTTTGTATATATTGAAATTCAATTTATTTATTTTTTTGTTGGATCAAGGACTTCAATATCTGCCAGTATATTTTTCAATTTTTTTGATAATCTGCTATTTTTCCACATGTGTAGAACAAAGACCTTAATTTCCGATGAAAGCCTATGTTTAATAAAACTAAAAAAATAAATAGATAATAAAACCAAAACAAATTAAAATTATATTCGTTGAATAGCTCGTTCTGAGGACTACCCGATTCAAGTTGGGTTTGTGAAGATTCCTCCTTTTCATCCTAACCGACCTCCAAAGTGCCAAAATTCAAGTTTTTGTGTCTCAGGAGGAAGAGGAATAAAGGGGGTTCGAACGAACCACTAGGGGTTCGAGCAAACCCTAGTTCATTTGAACCCCCCTTCTATAAGGGGTTTTGATGGCTTTTTTTGGCGGGAAAGTATTAGGAGGGTTCACGTGAACCTAGGTTCTAGCGAACCCCTAATGGGTTTGATTGAACCAATAGGTTCGTACGAACCCCTAAAATCATTTTTTTTGCCATGCATTCATTTTATGTGAGTTTTCCTTCCTCACTTCAATTGTAAACCACTATTGTGGCTTCACCCTCTTGGAGCTTGAAGGGGGAAGCAACAAAATCTTCTTCCCTTTCATGCTTAACATGACTATTCTTTAACTCCTGTTGAAAAAATTGAATGGTCACCATCATGTTCTTGATTGTCTTCTTGTTGTAATCAATGATCCTACAAATTAAACAATATTTTGTCATGGTTTCCTTGAAAGTTGGAAACTGCATTTTCTAAATTCTTATGATCATTAGTCAGCCCGATCGCATTCTTTATACTCGGGCCAACATCCTTCTCTACTTTGACCTGATAGAATCAAAGGATAAGTGCAAAAAAACATATGACCAAAATGGGGTCTCAAATGGCTAGATTTTTTTGAAATCAAGAAACATTGACATTCAGTGAATAAAGCTAATATTGTAATAACCCTCCTAGTTGCTAGTTGGACTCAGTAGTTTTTATGCTTTGATTTGATACATTGATACTATGATAGTACTGGTTTGGTGTGATTGGTTAGTTAGACATTTGATGATGCTGTTATTCCATTTGTGGACATGATTATTTCATATGACTTTGTGGTTGGTGATGTTAGTTGATTTTCATAATTATATTATGATGCGGTGATTTAATAAATTATGTCATGAGATGAATTGTTAGTTTAGAAATGTTGTTTTGTCAATCATATTATAATTGTTAGGATAGATGTGATGAAGGACAGTGTAGCATCACTCATTGCAAGTGCTCTGTTACGCTGCGATTCCTTCTCACAATGCAATGCTTTGAATTTATATCTATATGCACAGGTACACGACTTTGTTTGTATGTAGGTATTGCAGGTACATAGTCTCGATTCCACCTGCTTCGGCAGGACAGGGCGAGCACCAATAACCCAACGGTCAAATGTTGAAACAGAGGTGACAATGAAGTCATCTCGAATTCCATGTTGTCAAACCATCGAATTGATTGGTATTGTACGTTTTTCTGGTAGCTGTCGTCATTGTTGGTTTGTGTTTGTGTATTGGTGTATTTTATCAATGTGACACTTTATAAGTTATGATTTATTTAATTTAAATGGTTGCTTATTTTAAGGTTAGATCAAATTGTATTTTAAATATTTAAAAATTGTAAATTTAATGTTATGAATCTTATTAAATACTAATTAAATATTAAAATGTATTTATTATTTTAATTAATTATCTTGTTAAGGATAATTATTAAAATAAAGTATATTTTGTGCAAAACAAATAAATTTTGCAAAAGCAGTTTTGAAAATAGAAAATAATAAAAAGAAAAAGAAAAAAGGAAACTCTACTAAAATGAAATTAGATAGTTTCTTTTTATGAGTTTTTTTTTTAGAAGTTTTCAAAAAGGGAAAGAGGCATATTTTATGAGTTGCAGAATGGTAAATTGGGATGCACGAGAAGAATGTGAAAAAAAGTTTCAAAAGAAAAGAAAATAAAAATAATGTGGGGAAAAGGTGGAAATCTTCTGTAGTTTTTTTCATGAAAGGGATTTTGTCAATTTATTGTTGCATGTTTGGGAAGGGCTTCGGAGACAAGTTTGTATTTGAAGATGAGCACGATGTTCTGAAGAAGAGGAAGAACAAAATTTGTTCGAGAAGACTATCGGGATCAAGTGAACTTCATCAATTTTTCTCAGCCAAGCGTAGGATCCCAGGTTCCACTCTCTTCTCTTTTTTTTTTTTTTTAATCTGTAAAAAGAATAGAAAAGAGCTTGAATTAATTTGTACTTGTGACGGAAAATAAATAAACAGATTGATAAAATGTGTTTGATTGTCTGAAAGAAAGAAAATTTTTGTTCAAATAGAAGATAAACAGAAGAAATTAAAATAGTTCTTTAATGATATCCTGTGACTTTATTTTATTTTTATTTTAATTTTTGACTACAAATCAAATCTGTTGGTAAATCTTGGGAAAAATAAACAGAAGAAATTAAAACAGTTCTTTAAAGATATTCTGTGACTTTATTTTTATTTTATTTTAATTTTTGACTGTAAATGAAATATGTTTTTAAATCCTGGGAAAAAAAAAATTGTTCTAGTTTCTCTAAAATATAGTTGGGAAAAGAATGTCCTTCATTATATTGCTTAAATGTAATGCTGTATATGTATATATGTGTGAAAAAATATCCATGTTTTTAAATTCCTTTGATCTGTATCATGGATTTATATTTATATCTTAATTTCTACAGTTATATATATATATATATCTATAAAATATATATTTGTAGTCTTTTATTTTCGCACTCTAATATTTTTTGAAAGTTCGAAATGAAATAAAATCTTTTTTTATTTTTTTGGGGGGTCGTATCGGCCGTCGGAATTGTACCACGGCGAAGATTAATTTTATTAAGCCCTATGTTTTGTTTTTCGTTTTAAAATAAAAATTTATTTTGGCCGAATAGGCCATTGCAATCCGTATTCGGATGGATTTTTAATTATTCAGATTGTGCGTTAATTTTTAAAAAAAAAAACAAAAAAAAATATAGAATAAAATTATGTGTTTTGTATGGGGTTTGGGGAGGGGACGGCAGGCCGTACCCACCCTGCCCCCCTGTGGCACGGACTGCCACAGCAGTCCTTACGGACTATTGTGTGCAGCAGTCCGTAGGACTGCTGCGTACAGCAGCCCATGGGGACTACGCGGCAGTCCCCACTTGCTCTCTGCCTGCGGGCAGTGTGGGGGCCATCGACTCTTCTTTTTCTTTTGGTAGTTTAAATTTTATTTTATATTAATTTATTTGTAATTTAAGATTTATATATATATAAATATATATATATTTATCTATATTTTGGTGAGTATTTATTTAATTAATATTATAATTATAATTTATTTTATTTTAAATGAATTATAATTATTTTATTTAATATTATTTCTATTTTTTTTTTAAATGTAAATTTTGTATTTTATTCATCATGTGGATAATGTTTATATATAGATAATTATGTATTAAAGGGCATTATTTTGCTTTGTTATGTTTGAGCAAATAATTTAAAACAGAAAATTTGTCATAAATCGTTGTTAGTTGTTAGTGGCTTATACCGAGCATATTGCATTCCTTATTTTGATGATTGGAATTTGATAATCTTTCTTTTTGTAATAATAGTACTTGGTGAAATTAAATTAATTTTTTTTTTTTTTGGGAATGGAATTAAATTTTAATGGTACAAGCTTTCAACATATTATTTGAGTTTTCTTTTATGTTAGGGTCATCGTTTTGTGTTGCCTTTGAGGGAACCCTGTTGTCTTGCAACCCTTGATCCAGAGGCATGTTTAATTGTGAATGTTGCCTTCATCTTAGTTACACTTTTGGAATTGAACTTTTGGTTTTGTGCTTGGAAGGGTTGAACGGTATTGTTAAGACTTTTGATTATGAGTTTTGCGAGAGGGTTAATGCCTCGCATGTTCTTGTTTTTTGAGTATTATGTTTTGATGTTTTAGTTCAACCCTTGCCTAGTTTTTGGTTTATGTTAAGGGTCTTAGGGAGAGTGGCTCTTCGTGGGGGTCAGGGCCTCGATTAAGAGGAAGTGCACAGGAGAACCCACGTAAGAGTAGTTAAACAAGTGATAACCTAAAAATAGAATTAGGGGGATGGGTAGTAAACCACTCAAGATAATAAAAATTGGATTCCTCGTCTATGCATTAGGGCTATCATAGACTAATGATAGATTGAGAAGGCCATGGTCGGCAAAGTCATAATCTCGTCTTCATGAGAGGTTATCGACTCCGCATGAGCTACCCTATGGTGCTGGCGCCTCAAGTAGGAGGAAGAGCCAGGAGATCCATAGATGGGTGTCAGCGCCTCAAGTTGGAGGAAGAGCCAGGAGATCCCATGAGAGCTATGCGATGACACTCTCCACTAGACTTCCTGTTTGCCTTGTTGTTTGCCTCTGGAAATGTATTTTGAATTTTGAATATTGTATCAGTTTCCTTAGTTTTGTACTCCTTTTGTGATTCTGATTCTTATGGAAGTGATTATGAATGTTTTTGGTGACTTGTTATTGTTATTGCTTGGTTTAATTGTGACCTCTATTTTTTGTATTTGAGTTTGTACCTTGTTGTTCATGGAGTCAGTTTGGCAGCATGGTCGAGTTAACTTCATTGTCACCTCTGAGCATGGGGGGTGAGTTATCTATAATTCACATGGTTGGGTGGAACGTGCTCCGCACCCGTTGGGTTCCCCATCAACATCCTTTGTTCGCAGCATTTCCACAGTTGGAGTTGTACCAGTGCTCACTTTGTTATTCAAAATTCATTGTAATTTGTATCATCCCACTTGTTTGGGAAAATTCATTGTAATTCTTATATCAAAATATTGTAATGTAACCTTGTAACAATGATGTAATAGTTAGGATTCTATGTAACATTATTCGATGAGATTCATATAATTGTATTATGTGGTACATTAATATTCTTGTTCTTAGTTCATGGATGAACATTTATTCATGTTATTATATTATAATTGGTTACGTGGTTTATTATTATCTTTTATTTCCATTTAGTTGTTGCAAAGTAACCTCACGTGCCCCAGAGAACTAAGTGTGGTAATGTGATGTAATATGGTATGTGATTATGGTTAATGAGTTGTATATTTAATTTAATTGTTTCTTAAAAAAAAAAAAATTTATTTGCCTTGTGTGTGTTCTCTGGGGTTTGCACGGTGGGCGTTACAACTTGGTATCAAAGCCAAGGTTTGCAAACACTGGGGTCTCTGGGTAGTTAGGTCCATTAGGCAACCTCACGTTTGAACTCTTGAGCTTATTTGTACCTTTATCTTGTTGTGCAGAAATATGCCTCGAGGTAGAGGACGCGGCCGAGCAAGAGGTCGTGGTGCTGGTCATGGAGCAAGCCTGCGAAGTCCCTCAGTTCCCAATTCTCATGGTTCTGAGCATGAGGAACAGCCGAGTCTTCACGGTAATCCGTCAGGTGGTCAAAACCCAGGACAGTCGGGATTGGACGGTCCATTACAGCACATTCTTGGAGAGATTCTGGCTCGTTTGGGACCCAGGCCAGAGGAGGAGCCGCAGATTGAAAGGGAGAGAGAAAGGTCGCCAAGGCAAAGGGATACAGATGTGGTTCAGGATGCAGTCATAGCAGGCCATATGAGGGATTTGTTGAGAGCCCGCCCACCGACATTTGATGGTTCAGGAGGAGGACTAGAAGCTGAAACTTGGCTAATTGACTTAGAGCGTTGCTTTGCCATGCATCCCTACGGTAGCAATACCAAGGCTCGGTGTGCGGTTATGCATCTTCGAGGTTTTGCGTCTACCTGGTGGCATCTTGAGGAACATAAATTGCACCTTGATATTAGTTTGGTCACATCTTGAGGAACATAAATTGCACCTTGTCTCCGGTTGGTCACAGGAATTGTTCGTCAGTTCGAGGGCTCGTTTTCTATCGGACCATTGGAGCCATGTAGTAGCGGGATTTCATGATCTCAAGTAGTTGTCTATGTCAGTAGAATAGTATGAGACACACTTCAATGAGTTGAAGCAATATGCGGGGATTAGCCATGATGAAGGCATGTTGGTGAAGCATTTTGTTTGAGGCTTAAATGCTCGCATCAGAGGAGGTGTGCATGTCTTTGAACCGAAGATGATGGAAATGGTATTTGAAAATGCTCATTTGGTAGAGGAAAATTTGGCGATGGCCTTGGGTGGTCACATTGGAGTGCAGATTGGCAGTGCATCTACACCTGGTCTTAGCACTCATGGAGAGTCTCGGGGGCGGGGATCTTCGAGAGCGAGTTTCAACCACTCAAAGGGTCATCGTGTAGCGGCCTCGGCTGGCCCGGTCGAGACAGAAAAACTTCTAGTCTTCATAGGGTGGCAATTCATAGTTTCGCAAGGACCGGAACAGGAACAGGAACCAAGTTCGGCAGGAACGCTTTGTATAGCCTGCACCTAGCTTCCAGTCAGCGTCGAGTCGAGGGAGCTTCCAACAGTCAAATGCTCCATCAGGGGGCAGAGGTTTTGGCAGGGGTACTGGGTGTTACTCTTGTGGGTAGCAGGGGCACATTGCCAGATTGTGTCCTCAGAAGAACACTTCAAGTTTTAATCAGAGGCCAGTTGGATCAGAGCCGACAGTAGGTGATGCAGGGAGGTCTCATCGTGTTTTTGCTGCAGTAGATAATCAGCAAGTAGACCACCAGAGCACCGTCATTGAGACTTTAGGTGTGTTACATGATTCTAGCATTTCTATACTTTTTGATTCTGGTGCATCTGATTCCTTTATATCTCCTTTAGTGGTTGAGTGATGTGGACTAGTGGCAACTAGTCAAGGCATGAAATGGCAAGTTGAATTGACTTCAGGGTCAAAGCTCATTATAGAGAAGCTTGTGCAGGATTGTAGTTTGAGTATAAGAGCTTTGTCAACTAAAGTAGACCTCAGAATCCTACCACTCGGCTCATATGATGTCGTCTTGGGCATGGATTGGTTGAGTGCACACCGTGCTATCATTGATTGTCGCCATAAAGTAGTGCAGTGCTTTGATGATTCCGGAAAGGAAGTGGAAATCGTGGGTGTTCAAAAACCCATTTCTTTGCGAATGATCTGTGCCATGCAGCTTAAAAGGTGCTTCCAGCAGGGTTGTCAGCTCTTTTCAGTATCTATGAGTGACTTGGAGTTAGAGGATAGTTGAGGGGTGTCATTGGATTAGTACCCTCTCTTTAAGGAGTTCTTTGATGTGTTTCTAGAAGAAATACCTGATATGCCACCTAAGCAAGATATAGACTTCAGGAATGATCTGGTGCCTGGAGCTGAGCCAATATCTCGAGCTCCGTATTGGATGACAATGTAGGAACTTCAGGAACTCCGTCTGCAGCTGGAAGAATTGTTGGCTAAATGCTTTATCCGCCCAAGTGTTTCCCCTTGGGGAGCACCTGTGATATTCGTGAAGAAGAAGGATGGTTCTCTTCGCTTGTGTATTGACTACAGGCAGTTGAACAAGGTAACAGTGAAGAACCGATATCCACTACCCATAATTGATGATCTGTTCGATCAAATAAAAGGGGCAAAGGTGTTCTCTAAGATTGATCTCAAATCGGGATACCATCAGTTGAGGATTGCAGATTCAGATATTCATAAAATAGTATTTCATACTCGATATGGACATTACGAGTTCACTGTGATGTCGTTTGGGTTGATGAATGCACCTTCAGTCTTTATGAGCTTAATGAATGGAGTGTTTCGAACATACTTGGATAGATTCGTCCTTGTGTTTCTCAATGAAATTTTGATTTATTCTAGGTCTATGGAGGAACATGAGCAACATCTAAAGCAGGTGTTACAGTGCTTAAGGGACAATCAGTTGTTTGCCAACTTGGCAAAGTGTAACTTTTATAAGACTGAAGTTCAGTATTTGGGCCATGTGATTTTAGGTGATGGAAATCTCTATTGATCCTGCCAAGATTCAGGCCATTGTGGATTGGCCTGCACCCACAAATGTCTCAGAAGTTTGCATCGTCATGGGACTTGTAGGATACTATAGGCAGTTCATCCAAGGCTTTTCGAGGTTGGCACATCTTATCACCTCGCTCCAGAGGAAGGGAAAGAAGTTTCTTTGGTCAGATCAGTGTCAGTTAGCTTTCCAGACTCTGAAGGACAAGCTGACTAGTGCTCCAATCTTAGCGGTACCAGATCCGTCAGGGGATTTTGTTGTTTGTACGGATGCTTCTTTGGAAGGCTTGGGGGCCGTGTTGATGCAAGAAGGGCGAGTGATTGCTTATGAATCATGGAAACTGAAGAATCATGAACTCAATTACCCCACTCATGACTTGGAGTTAGCAGCAGTTGTGCATGCCTTGGTAAGGTGGCGACACTTTCTCCTTGGTCATCAGTTCGAGTTGCATATAGATCATCGTAGTCTGCAATACATCTTTACGCAGCCAAACCTGAATGCAAGGCAGAGAAGGTGGATGGAATTCTTGTGCGAATATGATTTTGAAGTGAAGTATATTCAGGGCAAAGAGAATGTGGTGGCAGATGCGTTGAGTAGACGCAAGCATGAGATTTCTGCTATGGCTCTTGAGGTTGATTTGAAGAGTTAGATCCTTGCAGCTCTGTCCTCTGATGATTGGTATCAAGCAGTGAAATCAGAGATTGAGTCGGGCAGAGCATTGGAAGGAAAATTTTCTGGTTACTCTTTGGATTCGGATGGTGTTTTGCGTTATGGAGGCCGAATGTATGTACCTTTTGTAGAGGGTCTTCGTACCCTAATCATGACCGAAGCTCATCGGGCTCCTTATTCGGCACATCCTGGAGTTAAGAAAATGTACGCTGATCTTCGCTCACTATATTTTTGGGCAAGAATGAAGCGTGACATTTCTGATTTTGTGGCTAGGTGTCTAGAATGTCAGAGAGTTAAGGCCGAACATCATCATCCGGCAGGTTTGTTACAGCCTCATCTTGTTCCGGAGTGGAAGTGGGACATCATTTCTATGGATTTCATTGTCGGGTTGCCTATGTCTTCCAGGTGACACGACGCTATCATGGTCACTGTTGACAGGTTGACAAAGGTAGCTCATTTCTCTCCCATTCGATCTTCCTATACTGCTTCTGTGGTGGCTAGGGTGTTCATGGAAGACATTGTTCGATTACATGGGATACCGTGCAGGATTATTTCTGACAGAGATCCGGTATTCACATCTGCGTTATGGACATCTTTGCAGCGGTCCTTAGGGACTAAGTTGAATTTTAGTTCTGCCTACCATCCTGAGACAGATGGTCAGACTGAGAGAGTTAATCAGGTGCTTGAGGATATGCTTCGCATGTATGTCATGGACCAACAATCTCGTTGGGAAGATTATCTGCATTTGGTTGAGTTTGCCTATAACAATGGTTATCATAGTTCGATTGGCATGGCTCCCTTCCAGGCTTTATATGGTCATCCTTGTCATACCCCTTTGAGCTGGGATCGATTGGAGGATAGGGTTCTTCTTGGACCTGAGATGCTTCGTGATATGGAGCAGCAGGTAGCTCGCATCCGAGAGCATCTTGTAGCAGCTCAGGACAGGCAGAAGAAGTTTGCTGATGCACAAAGAGTTGATCGGCATTGGCTATAGGTGATCGAAAAGTTTCTTCGAAGTTCGGCCCTGGAAGAGCCCTATTCGCTATGGAAAGGGTTCTAAGCTTGCACCCCGTTTCGTGGGTCCGTTTGAGGTGTTGGAGCGTATTGGTCCTGTTGCCTATCGCCTGGCATTGCCCCCACCGCTTCGATTCATGATGTGTGTTTATGCTCGGCCCTAAGGCCTTAGTTTTCCTGATGTTACACATGTACTTGATTGGAATGCTCTACAGGCCGAGGATGGTCAGCTAGCTCTAGAGTCCGTGGCCATGGTGTAGCACAAGAGACTTGTTCTTAGAGGCAGGGATATTGAGCAGGTGCGGGTCCAGTGGGATCCCAATGATGAGACTTCAGCGACATGGGAGGATGTCTCAGACGTAGAGAATCTCTACCCTACTTGTTTTCCTCATGCATGCAGAGTAAGTCAGATTTAAGGGAGGATAATAACCCTCCTAGTTGCTAGTTGGACTCAGTAGTTTTTATGCTTTGATTGGATACATTGATACTGTGATAGTACTGGTTTTGTGTGATTGGTTAGTTAGACATTTGATGATTCTGTTATTCCAGTTGTGGACATGATTATTTCATATGACATTGTGGTTGGCGATGTTAGTTTATTTTCGCACTATATTATGATGCAAGTGATTTAATAAATTATGTCAAGTGAGATGATTTGTTAGTTTAGAAATGATTAATTTATCGGTTATATTATATTGTGTGGATAGATGTGATGAAGGACAGTGTAGCACCACTCGTTCGCGGGTGCCCTGCTACACTGTGATTCCTTCTCACAATACAATTCTTTGATTTTATATATAGTATGCACACATACAAGACTTCGTTTGTATGCAGGTATTGCAGGTACATAGTCTCGATTCCACCTACTTCAGCAGGACAGGGTGAGCACCAATAGCCCAACGGTTAAATGTTGAAACAGAGGTGACAATGAAGTCATCTCGAGTCCCATGTTGTCAAACTGTCGAATTGATTGGTATTGTACGTTTCTTCTTGTAGTGGTCGTCAGGTTTGTGTTTGTGTATTGTCGTATTGTATCAATGTGGCACTTTATAAGTTATGATTTATTTAATTTAAATAATTGTTATTAATGTGGCACTTTATAAGTTATGATTTATTTAATTCAAATGATTGTGTATTTTAATGTTAGATTAAATTGTATTTAAATATTTAGAAGTTTTAGTTTTAATGTTATGAATTGTATTAAATGCTAATTAAATATTAAATGGTGGTTATTATTTTAATTAATTATCTTGTTGAGGATGAGTATTAAAATAAATTATTAAAATAAAGTATATTTTGTGCAAAACAAATAAATCTTACAAAAGCAGTTTTGAAAATAGAAAGTAATAAAAAAAAAGAAGGAAACTCAACTAAAATGAAATAGATAGTTTCTTTTTATTAGATATATTTTTTTAGAAATTTCAAAAAAAAGGAAAAGAGGCATATTTTATTATTTGCAGAATGGTGAATTTGGAGGCACGGGAAGAATGTGACAGAGATTTCAAAAGAAAAGAAAATAAAAATAATGCCTTCGAATGTTGTGAGATTATTCTGAAGTTTTCAAGAAAAAGGGAGATTGTCAATCTATTGCTGCATGTTTTGGGAAGGGCTTCGGAAAACAATATTGGATTTGAAGTTGAGCACGAGGTTCTGAAGAGGAGGAAGAACGAAAGCTGTTCGAGAAGACTCTCGGGATCAAGCTTCATCAATTTTCTCAACCAAGCGTAGGATTCCAGGTTCCACTCTCTTCTCTTATTTTTTTTAAAATCTGTAAAAATAATAGAAAAGGGCTTGAATTAATTTTTACTTGTAACGGAAAATAAATAAACAAATGAATAAATATGGTTGATTGTCTGAAAGAAAGAAAACTTTTGTTTAAATAGAAGATAAACAGAGGAAATTAAAACTGTTCTTTAAAGATATTCTGTGACTTTATTTTATTTTAATTTTATTTTAATTTTTGACTGTAAATGAAATTTGTTTTTAAATCCTGGGAAAAATTGTTCTAGTTTCTCTAAAATCTAGTTATGGGAAAAGAATGTCCTTCATTACATTGCTTAAATGTACTGCTGTATATGTATATATGTGTGAAATATATCCATGTATTTAAATTCCGTTGATCTGTCTATCTGTGTCATGGATTTATATATATTATATTTATATTATATATATGAGTTTGTTATTTTCGCATTATAATCTTTTTGAGAGTTTGAAATGAAATAAAATCATTTTTTTTGGGCCGTATCGGCCGTCGGAATCGTACCAGGGGTGGAGATTAATTTTATTAAACCCTGTGTTTTGTTTTTATTTTAAAATAAAATTTATTTTGGCCGAATAGGCCGTCGGAATCCGTATACGGACGGATTTTTATTTATTAAGATTATGTGTTCATTTTTTTTAAAAATATATATATATAAAATAATATATAAAATAAAGTGTTGAAGTATGGGGTTTGTGGAGTTGACGGAAGGCCGTACCCACCGCCCAATGGCCTGACTGCTGCGTGCTAGCGGCTGCATTAAGGGCTGTGTGGGAGTCCCCACTTTGCCTCTCTACGTAGGCTGATTAGTAAGGACGTCACGACCCCCTCCTTTCCTATTTTTGGTAGTTTAAATTTTAGATATTTATTTTGTTTAAATTTTATTTTATACAAATAATATATATATATATATATATATATATATATATATATATATATATATATATTTTTGCGAATATTTTTATTTTATATAATTATAATTTATTTTATTTTAAATAGATTTATAATTATTTTATTTAATATTATTTTTCATTTTAAAATGTGATTTTTGTTTAAAGAAAATAATGTGTATTTATAGATTAGTATATATAGCTGGAGGGTATTATTATTATTTTTTTTTTTTGGTTGTTATGTTGAACAAATAAATTAATCAGAAAATTAGATTTTTATTGTACTAAAATTGGACTATGTAGAATTAGTTATATTTTATTGGTTTTGAAAAGAGAATCTTATATTTTATTTTTTTTGTTGTTGTAATGATTAGTGAGATAAAGTTAATAAAATGATCGGGGACAAATCACATTAAATTTGTTATTTTCCTGCAAAATTATTTTGTGTTGTCCTTTCGTTATGGTTATCATTTTGTGTTGTCCTTGAGGGAACCATATTCTCTTGCAACCCTTGATCCAGAGGCACATTTAATTCTTGACTGTTTTCCTCATCCTAGTTATACTTTTGGAATTAAAACTTTTGGTTTTGTGCTTGGAAGGGTTGAACGGTATTGTTAAGACTTTTGGTTATGAGTTATTGCGAGAGGGTTAATGCCTCGCATGTTCTTGTTTTGAGTTTTATGTTTTGATGTTTTAGTTCAACCTTGCCTAGTTCTTGGTTTATATTAGGGGTCTTAGGGAGAGTGGCTCTTCATGGGGGCCGACGCCTCGGTTAATAGGAAGTGCACAGGAGAACCCACATAAGAGTAGTTAAACAAGTGATAACCTAAAAATAGAATTAGGGGGATGGGTAGTAAAACACTCAAGATAATAAAAATTGGATTCCTCGTCTATGCATTAGGGCTAACATAGACTAATGATAGATTGAGAAGGCTGTGGTTGGCAAAGTCATAATCTCGTCTTCATGAGAGGTTACCGACTCCGCATGAGCTACCCTATGGTGCCAGTGCCTCAAGTAGGAGGAAGAGCCAGGAGATCCATAGATGGGTGCCGACGCCTCAAGTTGGAGGAAGAGCTAGGAGATCTCATGAGGGCTATGGGATGACACTCTCCACTAGACTTCCTGTTTGCATTGTTGCTTTTTGCCTCTGGAAATGTATTTTGGATTTTGAATGTTGTATCAGTTTCCTTAGTTTTGTACTCCTTTTGTGATTCTGAATCTTATGGAAGTGATTATGAACATTCTTTGGTGACTTGTTATTGTTATTGCTTGGTTTAATTGTAACCTCTGATTTTGTATTTGAGTTTGTACCTTGTTGTTCATGGAGTTGGTTTGACATTCATGGTCGAGTTAACTTCATTGTCACCTCTGAGCACGGGGGGTGAGTTATCTATAATTCACATGGTTGGGTGGAATGTGCTCTGCACCCGTTGGGTTCCCGTCAGCATTCCTTGTTCACAGCATTTCCGCAGTTGGAGTTATACCAGTGCTTACTTTGTTATTCAACATTCATTGTAATTTGTATCATCCCACTAGTTTGGGAAATTCATTGTAATTCTTATATCAAAAGATTGTAATGTAACATTATAACAATGATGTAATAGTTAGGATTCTATGTAACTTTATTTGATGGGATTCATATGATTGTATTATGTGGTATATTAATATTCTTGCTCTTGGTTCATGGATGTACATTTATTTATGGTTATTATAATATTAATGGTTACATGGCTTATCATTATCTTTTTCTTCCGTTTAGTTATTGCAATGTAACCTCGCGTGCCCCAGAGAACTAAGTGTAGTAATGTGATGTAATTGTTTTGTGATTATGGTTAATGTATTGTATGTTTAACTTAATTGTTTTTAAAAGATTAAAAATAAATAAAATTTATGTGTTCTCTGGGAGTGCATGGCCATTTACACTCCACCCTAGAATTAGTCCCAGTACACATTTTGCATCACTGTTTTTAGAATTTAGTTTCTAGTTTCTTAAGTTGTTTGTATCAATTACTTTTCTATTTCAGTTTAGTTATTTTTTGTTACAATGAAATCATTAGAACTATTATCATTTAATTTCATGACAATTATAGATAGCATTAGGTTTTTGTAATTTTCATTTTTTAGCATTAGTTCCTAGTTCATTTAGATCATATTCATTAGAAAATGAAAATAAAAAACTAAAAAACATCGAAAGAAACAATTCAAAAAATGATTCAATTTAGAAAAAGCATATCTTCCAAGCCCTTTAGTAGTTATTACTTAGACATGTTATATGAAGCCCTTAAGAACTTCTTCTCACTAGGATCATCCACTAAAGGATTGACATAAAGGGATGCAAGCATCGATAATCATGATAATCATCATTGTTCTCCTCCCAATATCTCTCCCATTGGTGATGAAGGTATCTTGCTAAAAGAAGACACAATCATTGATGATCATGAAAGTATTGCTTGTCTTCCTCCTCCTCCCCCTTGTAAAGACATTATGACACATGAAGCTAAAATCATGGTCACTACTTTACCTAGTCTCCATTCATCTCCCAAAACCTCCCCTACTTGTGAAAATTATTTACTAAATCAAGATACAATCGTGAACGATCATGATAGACACATTTGTGTGGAGGATAGTTTGATAATTAAGAGATATGATAATCCTACCTATCCTACTCAAGCAAAAATTATAGGATTTGGGAATGTAAATGTAGATAATCATGACAATCAAACCTTTCCTTCTCCTAATAACTTCTGTAGACATGAAAAAGATAGTTTAGTGTTAGAAGATATCATTATTAAGGCTCATGAGAATATTATTCCTCCCTTTCCTAATGCCCCTACCATTTGGGAAGACCTATTTGAACAAAAAAGTTCACTCATTAGTAGCCATGGAACTCTTAGTTATCCTTCTCTTGATGCCTCTCCTATGAGCAATGAAGCTACTTTATCAAATCCAGCCATGAATGTGATGAACCTATTATTTTTCACTTTCCTAAAAGCTCTCCTATGAGGGTAAATATTATCGCACAAGAGAATGAGACCTTAGAGAAAAAGGATGACATTATGACCAACAATCAAATTTCCCCCTCTCCTAATATCTCTCCTATTGGTATAGAAGATATTATGGTATTACAAGATCCCATCGATGAGAATCATAAGGAAAACATTATTGAACAAAGAAAAACCATCATTGCCAAGCAAGAAAATCCAACCATGGATCATTCCATTACTTGTGATGAAGCCAATATCAGGAACCAAACATTGAATTTCATGAACATCTAGTTTTTAGTTATCCTAAAAACTCTTTGAATAGTGAAGGTATCGTGGTACATGATGCGAACATCAAAACTATCATGTGAAAACCAAAAATCAGCCTCACTTTGAAGCATCTTGAATTGCTTGATATCGATCAAACCTTGAAGCAAATGTTAGGAGTTTATGACAAGTCACCTTCTACTCCTCGAAACAAAAAAGTTACATGTGCTATGATCAGTACCAAGAAAAATGATATGGAAAGACAAAAGAAAGTTGAAGAAGCCAAAAATTTATTGGAAGAGGCTTCAAAAACATTTGATTTCATTTCTACATCCATGGTGGAATACATGATCATAACAAAAGAATCTAAAAAGTGAAGAGAAAAAGAGGTAATGCCATAAACATCCACTTTAACCCCCTTAAAGCAAAGATAACATCCTTTGAGGCAATTGTACAACCACTAAATCAAACAAAAGTGACCAAACTTTTTTGAAGACGTTTTGAACTTCTGAAGAAACTTGAGAAAGGATGTGATGTTATAATGCCTAAAAAGAAAGAAATGACTAATGATCTCAATTATTGTCCCTCAACACAACAACCTTCATTCCATTTCAACACTATCATAAACAATTCTTCCAAGAAAACTGTAACCTTGGTACATCCTAAATTGATAGATATCTCATTAAATATGTATCAAGCAGAAACTTTGTTTACTTATTGACATAAATAACATTAGTTTCTTCTCCTTTCCATAGTTGCATGTTTTAAATTCATCGCAAGGAGAAGCATATCATCATTCATTCCAAGCTCACCCTTGTCTTGCACTAAGTGGGGGAAAGGCGTTAGGAAGCCTTATCCCTCTATGTCACATGCCGTTGTCTCTTTTGGCTAGTAATTAACCTTTCATGAACATATAAGAGCAAGCTTGGTACATAGATGACATGTCTTAAGTTGAATCACATGTAATGTACTTATTCATGATATAGCTCAATTCAGAAACATATGACTTGGCATAGGGATTTCCAAGTTGGATCTCATGTCTTCTTTCATTTATCATTGGCTACTTTAAAGAAATTGCTCGCAGTAATGGTGTAGCAACCACTTTAAAGTGGGGGCATACATAGATGCCATCTTTTCGAAAAAAATTCATGGCATGCTTTTTATTTTTCTTGCGATGTGTCCTCTTCTTGGTGGTTTCATTGGATTTGATGGCATCCAAGAGTGTACAATCTTCTGACATGACATGATGTGAACGAGGAATCCCATGGGAAATGATCTAACACCTTGACTTGTCCTCTCTTAAAGATATTAGGCACAATTCTCCCTAAGAAGAAGACCTTACATGAACAAACAAAGATCCCATTTAACAAAAAATTTACATGGAATTCAAAAGAATTTTCATTATTGTGCCTTATCAAAGTTAGTAGGAGGATAACTTTGGTATGGTTAGTATGATGGGAAGCCAACACACTGGCATGACTTTCTCATTATATGGTAGGAAGTTGACACACTGGCATGATTTTCTCACTAAACCACTTGTTTGTGATAACTCACCCCGCAGATGACCTAATGTTCCATGGCCCCAGAGTGAGTGCATCTTTGTTCCATGAAATTTTTATTATATGTTTTTCTTTTAGTTCTTGACATTACATGATCATGTATCTTGTTTTGTTGTATATTACACACACCTTGTGCATGTCCTTCTGTGCTCATGTTGGTTTGAATTAGGATCTTGGATCCTAGGGGCTTGATCAATTCCTTGATCCTTGTTATCCTAGACCATCATCATTGGTACAATGGGACCCCTCTCGAATGTCTACTTTAGTGTGAATTTGACATTTTCACGCTCATTTGGGTCCTTCCTATGGATGTTGGCTTAGTTTTTCTCTGATTTAATGTTGTAATGTGATTAACACATTCACATTAGGTCTTGGGCCCTTGTGAATCAATAAGAATTTTATGATGCCTTGCAAAAGTTTTGTGAAGTGTTGTAACACACTTTCACACTTTTCTAGGATCTTATTAATATATTTCACCTAAATAACCACTTTTTATCATTTACCAAGCCTTATTTCAAAGTGTTGTAAAGTGTTGTGACAAAGTTTCACACTTTTCTAGGATTTTCATCAATAATTATACCTTTCTTATGCTTTAATTGGCCACATTTTACATCTATAGGCCTTAATTAAGTGTATTTCTGAGAATAAACCCAATTAACATCATTTAAAATACTTAATTTTTGACACCCACTTAAAATTATTTGAGTGGGACCCATTCACCATTAGGGGCAAATGAGTCCCCTTTGGCTCAAAAATAAAAATAAATTCAAATTTCTAGTGGGTTTTTATTTTCTAAGATCTAAGGTCAGATTGTGATGTGGTATCTTCGGGAATTAGGGCATAATTGTGTATAAATATAAGGTTTTTCTACTCATTTAACTCCCAATCTCTCAATCAATCAATCAATCAATCAATCAAGCATTCTAAGCATTTCAAGTATTTCCAAGTCTACATCCATTAGAGCCATCACTTACATGTTTGAAGCATTCTACTTCAAGGGTTTGGTGAGTTGTAGCATTGCTTTTTTTCATTCATCATTATCTTGCCATATTTCATTTCATTTCAAGGGTTTAATTACCAACCTAGGGTTTTACCAAGGAAAACCCCTATTCACTAACCCCAAGACAAATTTTCCCTCTCTTTGCATGTGATTTGCAAGTTTAGGTTGCAAATTTGTCAAAGAGCCAGATTGGAAAAATTTCCATCAAGTTGTCAAAGTCATTCAAAGTTATCAAATTCCTAAGAGAAGCTTGGAGAACACCTATAGGTTGAATTTGACAGTTTCAGATCTAGATCTAAACCAGGAGCAAAAGTAAAGACTGAGAGCTATAGATTCCACTTTTGAATTTCTAGAAATCTAGAAGTGGACTAATCCACCATTAGTGGAAAATGAGTCCCATTGTAGGAGTCTGATAGATATTTTTGTAGATTTGAGTACCCATTTGTCTGAAACCTATTTTGGCATTATTCACTTGAAGCAAGACTAAGTTTTCCAAATTGGTGTATGAGTCTCAGTTGGCCTAAAAAGCATTAATTTCAAGATTCCAGAGCTCTATTCCATCCTTCTCCAATTTATAGGTGCACGCTTTAAATATTAGAGTTTTATGTTACAATCCATTTACATTTCTAGGTCATTTTGCATATCACGTCTTTTCAAACATCTTGCATTTTCCAAGTTTTGTGTTAGTAGTTAATTTCTTTTATCAATTTTCAGCATCTATGACATTCCCTTTTGATATATGTCAATCTCATTCACATTGAAATATCAAGGGTTTGTTCTTGAGAGAAGCGTTAGTGCTTTTGTATCTCTCTCCTTTTAGGTCCAAAACCCTAGAAGTGTAAGAGAGTTCAACATAAAGAAACATACATTTCACTCCCTTATAAAGGAATAAACTTCAAGCAATATGAAGTTTCTTTCACAAGTTGATTTCACTTTAAGCTTCTTTAATCAATAGACTCACATATAAGTCCTTTATATATTCTTTCTTTGTTTCCAACAACTTTCATTGCATTTTACTAAAGTCTCAAGTTATTCATACTGGCACAAAGGTTTTCAGAGTTGCCACCCACATCTAGTGAGAGATTCAAAGATTATTCATGGAATTGTAATAGATCTTGACAACATTTGCAAGTTTTCATAGGATATAGAAAAAAATCCATCAAAATCTTAGAGGATTGACTCATTGGCACAAAGCCAGGCTTAACAATGTAATTCTCTAACAAATATTTGACTCTTAAAGGCTAGATGATCTTCTAATAGATATTTTTCAAATTCTCCCCAATAGAGTCGCCATTTTTGTTGGTTATTTTTTATGAACCAAACTTAATCTTACCACTTACCTATAAATCTACCAAAATTCAATAATTAACAAGGGCAAGGATTGGAAAACACACAAGTAAAGCTTATGAGGTCCTTACTTCTTCACTTTAGGCTCTGTGAAACCTAGGAGGGTAATCCTAATTATTCTCATGTGATATTCATTTGGTCAAGAAAATTTCTCCACATAGATAGATTCCTATTAATGAAAAATAGAAATCATTCATCAAAGGTTTGGCTAACCTTTAAACAAGTTACTTTCTATTGAAAGGAGCAAGAGGGTGGGTACTTCAGATTGGGACATTGTGATTGAAGGTGTATTAATTTTTTTTCATTCTCGTTTCAAGCCCTTTGATATGGTGCAATACTAACTCACTTATCTCTAAGATAATCTAATAAAAGGACCAGGGCCTCGTCTATTGGGACAATGAAGTCATATTTGTAATTTTTAGTAATACCTTAGCAATTTAACTTAGTAATTGATGGATTATTGTTATACTACCTTATAGTATTCAAAGTTCACTACATTTAAAACATAACTACTTACCAAATCCTATATCCTTTCCTCCCAAAACCATGACCTTATTTAAGCATTACATTAATTATTTGAATTGAAGTAGAAATAAACTCATTCACTTAATTTAAACAACTAAAGATAAATGAAAATATCATTAACCGTTTCATTCATAATTTGTGTGAAATTTACACAGGAGAGCATATATTTTAGAACTAATACTTTCTTCTATTACTTTTTCTACTCTAAAACCACTTCAAGATCATTACATTATGACTCATACCCTAAACTCATTCCTGATATATTCATTAATTCATCTATTTACAATTTGCTCACGTCTGAGCTTAGATTTTCACCTACATCCTTTTTGAGACTTGAAACTTGAACCCCTGTAATCAACCCAAAAATCCCTTTTATAGAACAAGGGAGTAACAAGCATCAAGATGAATTAAAATTACATTTCATTTCATATCGATTTCATTTTAATTTTATATATTCCTAGTTAGTTACATGTAATCATTTTCAAAACGTTGGGAAAGAAAATACCAAATTCCACATAATTTGGTTGTAGCAGAACGGTCAGCCTTCCAAAAGGCATAGTTCATTGCCATAGTAGCATAAAAACACCTTGTCCTTGTTGACCAAAGAAGATTCTCCGATAGTAGCCAAATAAAAAATTGTTATAATATCTAGAAGATGTATAATTTCCATCGAAGACATAGGGTTGAAAAAGTCCACCACACACTAGGCCAAAAGATTTCCACATTAGCACTAAACACAAAAAATGATAGATATGTTGAGTAGAAAAATTCTAATGTAGTGGCAATGGTTTCATCAAAAATAAAAATAGGGCAAGGACACTACTCTGAGTCATCAGCATTAGAGTATGCTCACCCACTCCTTGCTCGTAATGAAATTGGAGAGACCATCACTCCTTCCTCGTTAGAGTCTTCATATGGCACCATAGAAAGAAGATAATAGCCATACTCTGGGTAAGTATCACCTCCACCATCTGAAGGGCTATTTAGAAATTCAATGGGAGAATTGTGTCTCCCCAGGTAGGCCTTATGATACTTGTTTCTCTTCTTTGCCTTCTCAGGCTCAACAAATTCCTTCCCTTTAAACTTGACCAATTCTTTTGAAATGGTCTTGCTTCTCAAGTTATGCGTTCTCTTGACAATATTCTTCTTATTTTTACCATGGGCACTTCTCTTTCCCTTTGGTGTTGTAGAAGTCCTAGAGACTTCTTACTCAGCCACAAACATATCCTCTTGAAATTCAAACACACTAAGTCTCTTGGACCTTGTAGTTGGCTAGATAGAGACACTTGAATTACCCATTTTCACAAGAGATAAGGTAAAGACTAGCAAATTTTCAATTATAACAAGGCTCGCTACTTTAGGCTCCTAAAATGAACTTACAGAAAAGAAAAGCCACAAACCCAAAAAATTCTACTAGCCACAGTGAAAATTATAGTCAGTTGAAAATATC
Source organism: Sequoia sempervirens (assembly GCA_007258455.2). Classification (NCBI taxonomy): domain Eukaryota; kingdom Viridiplantae; phylum Streptophyta; class Pinopsida; order Cupressales; family Cupressaceae; genus Sequoia; species Sequoia sempervirens. Next base: position 596,893,144 of record VDFB02271358.1, read on the forward strand.
ACCACCCCAAAAATATGTAACTCTCAAAAAAACTAATGCATGAATTACACAACGCTCATGAAAGAGCAACTCATTCGAGATACAATACTTCAATACTTATACCATTAGAAACCGAAGACTTGCACACTTCCACTCTAGCTCACACTTCTCAATTCATGAAGACTACAAATGGTGAAATGAAATAGTAGGCGATTCAGAGTGTGTAGAAATTAATGATTGAAGAGAAATTTGTGTGAGTGATTTGACAACTTAGTCGATCAACTTTGAATATGAACCATCAATCTTTTTGGATTTAAAACACTATCAATGGAGATCCTTGAGCATCATTTTTGGCTTTTACAACTTTTCTCAAAAATGGCAATATAACCTCAGAAGGCTACCATGTTTATCCTTAACCTCATTAGTCATATTTAATCTGACAATTAACATTCATCACCACCCTACTCTGTGCCTTTTCATTTATATCAGCAAAGTACAAGAAGCCTATATTGAAGATAATATTCATCCCATCACACATTGCGGATTTTCCCCTCCTTTTTAGAGTTCAATCAGTGACAAGAGTAGTGGCGTGATGAAATTAAAACTGTTGGATTACCGTCCCTCTTGGCAACCTTTACCTTTCATCGCTTGTCGCTGATTTATGTTTCAAATTCTAAACCATATTAGCAATTGATGAGAAATAGTGATGGAATGAAATCAAGCCACATGCATCATCCACATTCAGTAACACATCTCTCATTTACTTCTTTCAGAACAATGACAACTCATACTAACTGGTGAACTCATCGCTCATCGCTAATTTGAAGAAGACTGATGCACAACTATTCACAATGAGCGATGGAAAGATATTTAAAGAGCCCTGACATTATGGCTCATCACTAATTTGAAACTCAAAACTCTCAAGCGATTAGTGATATGAAGGAAGCCAACAATACAAAGGGAAGCTTAAGCATCACACATCACTAATTTTAAACACAATTTCTCAAAACTATATGTGATGTGTGATACAAAGGATATACCACTCATTGCTAATCATTGATACAAATTTTAATTTCAAGAGCCATTCACGATGAGCAATAAATGGGAGTGGTAGACATGAATTAAGTAGGATAATTAAGAACATGTTAAAAAGTTTTTTTAAGAAATGGAATTTCCTATTATGACATATAAAATCCCTCAAAGGGTTTAGAACACATTACTTTCAAAGGATGTAAAGGCCAAAAGAAAGTTCAATCACTCAACCATATAAAATATAATATTTTGGACCTAGGCACAAGGGGTCGGTTACCCCATGAGTTTTAATGACTCAAGATGTTTTAGGATGACCCAAAATGGATGATAAGAAGCCAACAATAGATCATAATGTTGATGAGGTATTTTATTTAAGGTTTTCTTGGGTGAAATTTTGAGAGTAGAATCCCAAGGAAATATTAGTGGGAAAAACCCTAAGTGTAGACATTTGAAACTGAGTGATATTTGCACAGTTTCATCAATGGAACAAATTTTTTTAGGGATTCCATCACATTTAACCATTCATAAGAGATCTTAGTACATCCAAATTTATTTTCATCCATCCAACACTCATTTTCTTCATGAAAAAATTCATAGCATGAATAAAAATAACCATGAAAATAATTGTCAAACCTATAATTTTCATGATGTGCTGAATTGAAAAATATTATAAACTTGTTGTTGCTAGCTTGTGTAGGAGTATTTTCGGTCGTCTTCCTATTTTTAGCCATCAGATTGATAGCTAGGGCTATTTTCTTCCTTGGTTTCTCTCTAACCTTCAAACTCTTCCCTTCTTCAAAACCTAATCTAGCAGTATCCTTATGATGTTTTTGCTTGCTTAACATCTCAATTAAAAATTTAGTTCTCTTTCCAAATTTAAGTGTCTTGTGTATCTTGGAAGGAGCTTTTCCTAATTCATTTTTCAAAGAAACTATCTCAGATTCATAATTTTCACAATTAACCTCTATTGCCTTAAGTTGATTATTAACTTCTTCTATTTTCTTACCTTCTCAAACTTGAACCTTCAAATCTATTATCAGTTTTTCTGCTTCTTGAAGAGTTGAAAGTGTCTTGACTTTAAACTATTTTTCTTCTTGAAGCTGTAACCTTAGTCTTTGATTCTCCACTCTGAGTTTCTCAATCTCATCAAGAGAACAAGTAAGTTTACCTTAAAGATCAAATCACATACATTTTCATCTAATTCTTGTTCATAATCTCTCATAGGGTAGTCTTATTTTTTGTCCATAAAAACATCACATCTTGAATCAACTTGGAAGGGTGTCTTTTTCAACAACTCATCACTTTCATACATATCAATTAGTTTATCCCAAACCTCCTTTGCATCCTTGCAATACATAAATTTAGCAATGATTTCATTCGAAAAACAAATAAAAATAGCATCCATTTCCCTAGCATTGAATTCAAGAGCCTTCTTCTCTTCAATAGTAGAAAGAGAAGTTGAAGATACTGAATAACCTTTCTCTAAAGTTGTTGGTGTAGGGGCACCTAGGAAATTTTGTCAAAATGATGTAAATAGGCATCTTAGGTTGGATTTTATGTGTCAGTCACACTTTTGATGTAATAAAGGTTAATTAAGACCATTTTTTAATGTTTTAAGGTCATATAGGGTCATTGTATTAGGTTTTGTCAAGTTGTTAAAATGTTGCAAAAAGTTGCTTTGCAACTTTGTAAATTTTTCCATGTAAGGAAGTTGAACAGTCACCTTTTTAAATATTAGTTGGAGACCATTGGTTTTTAGTTAGAAATTTTTTAAAAAGGTCACAAAATTTGAGGAAACTTCTAGAAGTGATTTTGGAGGAAAGACAATAAAGCAAGCTCTGTTTTTTGTTAAATTTCAATGTTTTTCTGTGTTCCTGAGTTTTGTATGGCTCCATACACTCACTAATTGACATGAATTGAATTAGAATATTTGGAGTAATGTTTATTCTTTGATTTAGCTATGGTGTTATTTATTTTCACTGATAAATAAGATATTTTGAAGCATTTTTCTAGAAACCGCATGTAAACCCTAAGTTCAAGGGTTTGAAGAGAAAAAAATAGTTTGCAGCCCATTCCACCATTGAACTTTGGCCAAAATCAGTGGAATGGAGGGTTTTAGGGTGCTTTTAGAGATTTTTTTTTTATTAGAGTAGGAGATAGAGTTTGGGGTAGATTTGAGCTTTCCCTAGCCTAACATCCTCATGTGTTAGGCTTAGGAATGTTAGGTAGATTAGATATTTTGTAAGAAAACAAATTGGTGGTGAGTTTTTGTGATGAAAAATATATATTGGGACACTATATGATGTGTTTGAGATTTTGAAGTGGAGTTTTGAGGATTGGTATGTGAATTTTTCACACTTTCTTTGGCAAAGTGGCCTAATTTAGCCTTGGAGTAGTGTAGCTGACCTAAATTGAAGGATTTGTTCCAAAAGAAGCCTAGTACCTATTTGGATATGTTTAAAAGGGGCCTAATGGGTATTTGAATGAGAAGTGGGTTTGAGGCCTTCTTTAAAATATATGCAAAGAAAACTTGGTTTATAGACCTACAAGGAGGATTGAGAATTCTTATGTGAAACCACCATAGTTAGGGTTTAAAATATTGAAGAAGTTATTGAATTGTGTTGTGTGAACATACTCCACCTTGATCTGCATCAAGTGGTATCAGAGCATAGGTTTTGATTGAGAGGTGGAAAATTGGTTGATGTTTGAATAAGCAAGATGGCTCCAAAGAGCAATCCAATGGCCAAAAAAGTTAGAGAACTAAAAGAGAAATATTCTAAGGAGGTGAGGCTATATAAGAAGTCTCATGAAGCTTCCCTTTCCAAAATTGCAGCCCTGAAGAAAAACCAAAGAAGAGGAATGGTCAGTTGTGACCAAAGTGACAAAGAGGATCAGGGTGAGAGTGAAAACACTCAAGGAGGAGTCCAAGATGAAGAGGAAATGGACCTTGAAGAGATGAGAATGGTCAGGATGCTGAAACCTATCAAGGGGGATACTCCAAAGGTAAAAGTGGAAGTTCCTTTGTATGGTGGAAAGATGGACAGTGAAGAAGTGTTGGGTTGGATAGATGCTCTTGACAATTTCTTTGAATTTGAGGAGATAGAAGACAATAAGAAAGTGCAATTAGCAAAAAACAAGTTGAAGGGCCCTTCCCTAACATGGTGGAACTATGTGCAAGAGGAAAGAGTAAAGAAGGGAAAGAATAAGATAATTTCATGGGATAGAATGTTAGCTAAGGTGAAAGCACAATTTTTTCCTGCAAATTATGCAATTCAGACCTTTAGGAAGCTACATTAAAAAAAAAAAAGGAGTTAGATGTGATGGCATATAGTGAAGAGTTCCATAAATTACTTATTAGAGTAGAACATACTGAAGATGAAGTAGAAAAGGTTCCAAGGTATCTAAATGGGATTATACTCAACATTCAAGATGAAATTGGCCTCAATACACCTAGGATAGTTGAAGAGTGTTTTCAGTTGGTTGTCAAGGTAGAGGAAAGGATAAAAAGGAGACAAGAGCAACAAGGAAGAGGTAGAGGAAATAATTTCAGAGGTAGAGGCGACTTTGGTATAAGAGGGCAGTCACAAAAGAAACAAGGAGAATCAAGTAGCCACCAAGAGCAAAGTGGTGAATCAAGTTGCAGAGGTAATTTTAGGGGTAGAAGACCTAGTGGCAAAGGTAGATATGGTGGACAAGGGAGATGGTTAAATACCTTCTTAGGCAAATGTTACTAGTGCAACCAATTTGGTCATCCAACATGGAAGTTCCCAAACAATCAAACATCAAGCTCACATGGAGGTGAGCGAAGAACCCAAATTGTGGATGAGGAAAACAATGAAAGTGTTAATTCACCATCTCAACATGTTGCTCCTAAGATAGGTGAGTCTTTGATGATGAGAAGAACACTCATTAAGATGCCAATATTTAAAGAGCCTCCACAAAGGAAATCATTGTTTAGGACCACTTGCAAATCACATGGAAAGGTATTCAAAGTAGTTTTTGATTTAGGTTCTACTAATAATCTGGTTTCCTTAGAAATGGTAGAGAAATTGAACATGAAGAGAATTCCACCATACAAAGTATCTTGGTTGAATAAGGTTCAACAAGTCTTGGTCAATGAGAAAACATGGGTAGAGTTTAATATTGGGGGTTATAAAGATAAAATCCTTTGTGACATCATCCCCATCAATGTTTGTCACTTGTTGCTAGGAAGACCCTCGTAGTATGATAGAAAGGAAAAGCATGATGGCCATAAAAAATTTATGTGATAGAAAAAGATGGAACTTCATTCACCTTGACACCACTACAAGATGAATAATTTGACAAACAAGTTGGTTCTAGTGTTATGGTAGGGGGGGAGAAAGAATTCTTGAAAAAAATTAAGGATGAAGGTGGACATGGATTTTCTTTAGTGATCATACCTAAATCTGTTTTAGCAACAACCAAGGTTGAGGGTATACGTAGTGAGGTTCAAGCTTTGTTAGAAAAAAAAGGACATTGTAGTTGATGAGTTACCTAGATATTTTCCTCCCATGAGAGATGTAAGCCATCACATAGAATTGATCCCTAGTGGAAATTTACCAAATAAAGTTGCATACAAGATGACTCCCAAACAAAATGAGGAAATAAGAAGGCATGTCCAAGAATTGCTAGATAAAGGCCTAATAAGGGAAAGTTTGAGCCCTTGTGCTATCCCTACTATTTTAGCACCTAAAAAGGATGGGGATTGGAGAATGTGTACTGACTCAAGGGAAATCAACATAAATACCATTGATCATATATAAGTTTCCAATACCTAGAATGGAGGATTCAATGGACTACTTGGGAGGTGCATGCTATTTTTCAAAGATTGACTTAAAAAGTGGTTATCATCATATTATGATAAGAGAAGGGGATGAATGGAAAATTGCATTTAAAACCAATGAAGGTCTATATGAGTGGATGGTAATTCCCTTTAGATTGTCAAATGCTCCATGCACGTTTATGAGACTAATGAATGAAGTTTTGAATCCTTTCATTGGAAAATTTGTTGTTGTGTATTTGGATGGAATACTTAGTAAGACTAAAGAAGAGCACTTGGAACATCTTGACATGGTTTTGCAGAAGTTGAATGAAGAGAAGTTGATGATAAACCTCAAAAAATGTGAATTCATGAAAGAGGAGCTAGTGTATCTTGGTTATGTGATCTCCAAAGGTTCATTGAAGATGGATCCCACTAAAGTAGAGGAAATTGTCAATAGGAGAACTCTAAAATTAGTAGGAGAGGTAAGAAGCTTTCATGGACTTGCTAGTTTCTATAGGAAATTTATCAAGAATTGTAGTCACATCGTCTCACTAATTATTGACACCATTAAAGGAGATAAGAGGAAAATATTTTAGTGGACTAATGAGGAAGAAAGAAGTTTCCAATACTTTGAAAAATAGAGTGGCACAACAACCTATCCTTGCTTTACCTGATTTTAGCAAGGTTTGTGTGATGCAAGTGGTTTTGCAATTGGTGCAATCTTAAGCCAAGAGGGCAGACTGGTGGATTTCTTTAGTGAAAAGATTAATGAAGAAAAAAGGAAGTACTCATCCTATGATATGGAGCTATATGCAATGGTATTGTCCCTTAAGAAGTGGAGACACTACCTTTTTCACAAGGAGTTCATTGTTTTCATTGACAAGCATGCTTTACAATTTATGAGCAGTCAAGACAAGCTAGGTCATAGACATGTAAAGTGGGTAGAGTATTTGCAGAGCTATACCTTAACAATTAAGCACAAAAAAGTGCAATCCAACATGGTAGCGGATGCTTTAAGACAAAGTTCAATGTTGGTCCATGAAATACATCTTCAATGTGTGGGAATAGAAGCCTTGAAGGATATGTATGCAGAAGATGAAGAATTCAAAGAGGTATATGTTGTTTGTGATCAGTTTAAAGATTCTTTTTATGATGAATATTTTGATTTTTTGTTGCAAGATGGATTGTTGTTTAAAGGTGCTCAATTATGTATACCAAGGTGCTCAATGAGAGCTAATTTGATAAAGGAGAAACTCTATGACAATTTAGGAGAACATTTTGGGGTTGATAAGACATTTGAATAGGTAAGGAGATTCTATTTTTGGCCAAAGATGCAAGTAGATGTCAGAAAGTTTGTGGAAAATTGTGTAATCTACCAAATACCCAAGGGTTCCACTTCTAATGTAGGTATTTATCATCCCTTACCAATGCCTAATAGACCATGGGAGAGTCTAAGTATGGATTTTATGTTAGGTTTTCTAAAAACTTAGAGAGGTTATGAGAGTGTGTTTGTTGTTGTAGATAGACTTAGTAAAATGGATCACTTTATTCCATGCAAGTGCACAAATGATGCTTCTCATATTGTAGGGTTATTCTTCAAAGAAATAGTTAGAATTCATGGTCTCTCATTAACAGTAGTCTCAGATAGGGATTCAAAGTTCATAGGCCACTTTTGGAGGACCCTTTGGAGGAAGCTTGCAACAAATTTGACCTTTAGTACTGCCTATCATCCACAAACACATAGGTAGACTGAAGTTGTCAATAGATTACTTGGAAATATTTTGAGATGCCTCATAGAAGAACATGTATAATAGTGGGACTTGCTTCTTCCTCAAGTTGAATATGCCTATAATGGTTCAATTAATAGAAGCATTGGGAAAATCCCATTTGAAGTGGTGTATGGTCTGAAACCTAGAGGTGTGTTTGAGCTTATGGATTTGAAGGGAATGGAGAAGAGAAGTGCCAAGGGAGAAGAATTTGTAGAAGCTGTGAATGAGATACACTAGCAAGTTAGAGATAATCTACAGAAAGCATTGACAAGTATAAGAAACATGCTGATTTGAAAATAAGGGATGTACAATTCAAGGTGGGATATCTATTCCTTGCACATTTGAAGAACTCCCTCCTAGAGTGGCCAATGCTTATGAGATAGAACTCCCTCCTAGAGTGGCTATCTCTCCTATCTTTAATGTTGATGACCTATACCTTTCAAGGGATATGTGGATGCAGGTATAGGTGTTGATGTAGATGTTGTTGATGAAGGGTGGGTCAAAGATCTACCACCTATTGAGCCATTGAAGCTTGAAACTATTTTGGACACTAAGGAAGAGAAGAGAATGAGACATAAAGTCTATAATGAATATCTTGTGAAGTGGCAAGGCCTACCTCATAAAGATGCAATATGGATGATAGGAGAGGATATTAAAAAATGTGTAACTACTATCCAAGAGATGATCATAGGTGGAACCTGAGATTCTTTTCTCTTTGGGTGTATGGTGCAGGGGCACCTATGCAATTTTGTCAAAATGATGTAAATAGGTGCCTTAGGTTGAATTTGATGTGTCAGTCACATTTTTGATGTAATAAGGTCTAATTAAGACCATTTTTTATGTTTTCAGGTCATATGTGTTAGGTTTTGTCAAGTTGTGAAAATGTTGCAAAAAGTTGCTTTGCAACTTTGCAATTTTTTCCATGTAAGGAAGTTGAACGCCCGATCACCTTTTTTAATATTGGTTGGAGACCATTGGCTTTCAGTTAGAACATGTTTAAAAAGGCCTCAAAAACTTTGAGGAAACTTCTAGAAGTGATTTTGGAGGAAAGACAATAAAACAAGCTTTGTTTTCTATTAAATTTTAGTGTTTTTCTATGTTTATGAGTTTTGTATACCTTTGTACACTCACTAATTTATTTGAATTGAATTGGAATATGTGGAGTAATGTTTCTTCTTTGATTTGTCTACAGTGTTATTGATTTTCATTGAGAAATAAGATAGTTTGAAGTTTTTTTTTGGAAACCACCTGTAAACCCTAGGTTTAAAGGTTTGAAGACAAAAATAAGGGTTTGTAGCCCATTCCACCGTTGAAATTTGGCCAAACTTAGTGGAATGGAGGGGTTTAGGATGCTTTCAGAGATTTTCTGGTGCAAGAGCACCTACACCACAACATCAATTTTTGATCATTTGAATGATTAGTAGGTTAATGCTAGTGTTTTTGAGTTTATTTTTTCTAAATAAGGTATAAGAGATCAATCATAATGTAAATGGAGGTATTTTGAGTCCTTTAAGGATGAAAAGTTAATCTTGCACTTGAAGAGTGCTTGTAGCCTTTGAAGGAAAAAAATTGAGTTTGTAAATGGGAGTGCAAGATAGGAGTTTAGAAGTCATATTAGGGGTAAATTAAAGGTGTCTAAGTGGTTCTAGGTGTCTTAAACAACAAACTCGCATAATGGTGTTCATTTAGCAAATAATTATCAATATTAATACTTTTAAGACTAATGGAGGGTAAAGTGGTTAGAAGGTAATTGTAGGCATTGAGGGAAGATTATACTGGTTTTTGAATGTATTTAAGGCCTCAAAAATTCTCGAATGAAGGTTGACAAGAGTTGCATTGAAGATTGAATAAAGAAATCAACGTTTTGCTTTGTTATTTCTTGATATTTCTCTATTTTCCTGAACTTTATCATCTCTGTACGGACATATACAGTTGTTGCATGCTCTAATTTCTTGTGGATTGTGTAGACATCTCAAATACCTTTCTTTTGCATCTATTTGGAGGCATTAATCCTTCTTGGGTGAAGAGTACTTCCCATTTTTCTAGGACTGCTTATGATAGGGTAGTAAGGGCATTATTTGAGTTTGTAATCATGTTTTAACGCCTCCCACCTACTGTTTATGCTATTTATCAATGGGAAGGAATAGTTCCATGGTAGAATAAGAGTTTACATGCATTGGTAGGGGTAAAAAAGAAATCTTTGTGCAATGAGAGGAAGCCTTAGGGCTAGAAGAGACAATTTCTTGTGAAAGATGAAGGTTCAAAACATGGTCTAGTTGTATTGTTGATGGGATAGAGTTTGTGAAGGCGTGAATTGTATATATAGGCATAAATAAACTTCTTTGAAGAATTTTTTTGGTCTTGTGAACCTTGTATTGATGTTTTCTTGAAAACCCTAGGTGTTTACATGGTAAATGAGGGTTGAGTGGATCATTCATGTAGAGGCCTTGTAGTAGCAAATAAATTGGAGAATTTAGGGTTTTGACACATGTTTATTTACTGTTTGAAGAGTTTTTTCAGAGGGCGGGTATTTAAGAGGCACTTTTTTTGTAAAATAGGGCTAATCTTGTAGCTTTTTTGTAGGGCAGTTTGATGGTTCTCCAAGATGTTGCAAAGAAACCTTATATGTTTGGTTTGGGAATTGTGTTAAGGGTATGAGTGGATGATAGAATGATGTTGAGATGGTCCTTTAGTGGCCTTCTCTAAAATATAAGCCTATTTGATGAGTTTTGGAGTTTCAAGCCTTGATGGTGTTAATTGATCCAATGTGGTCGATTTTGATTTTGAGAATTGATGTTTATTTCAGATCTGATCATGATTGAGTCTTCTCCACCTTGGTTCTACATCATTTTATTTTTTTTAGAGTAGGAGATGGAGTTTGGGGCGGATTTGAACTTGCCCTAGCCTAACATCCTCATGTGTTAGGCTTAGGAATGTTAGGTAGATTAGAGATTTTTCAAGACAAAAAATTGGTGGTGAGTTTTGGTGATGAAAACTATAGATTGGACCCTATATGATGTGTTTGAACTTATGCAGTAGATTTTTGAGGATTGGTATGTGAATTTCTCACACTTGCTTTGGAAAAGTGGCCTAATTTGGCCTTGAAGCAACATAGTAGACCTAAATTGAAGGAATTTTTATGAAAGAAGCCTAGTCTCGATTTGGATATGTTGAAACGGTGGTAATGGGTATTGGAAAAGGTATTTGCGAAGTGGGTTTGAGGCCTTCTCTAAAAATATGCAAAGAAAACTTGGTTTGCAAACCTATAAGGAGGATTAAGAGTTTGTATGTGAAACCACCATAGTTACGGTTTAGAATCTTGAAGAAGTTGTTGAATTGTGTTATGTGAAAATAATCCACCTTGCTTTGCATTAGTTTTCCACACATAAAATCCTATGGAAGATAGATAAGTGTCCATCCTAAGTTTCCAAAAGATAAAATTGGTACCATCAAACCTAGGTGCTCTAGAGATAGAATATTCTTCCATTTATGAATTATTATTTATAACTACTTCATCATCCCTTGTAATTGCTTTAGGTAGTGCTTGTTGTTGAGCACTATGTTGGGTATTCCTTTTTCCTTTGTTTCTTTTACTTTTTTCCAATGCACTCCACCACCAAGAGTAACCCAATTTAATTAAACATTTTTAGGGAACTCGCTACTTTTATACCACTTTTTGCAGTATAGGACCACTGAGAGGGGGTGATGAATTAGTGGTAAAAAAAATCAATCTCAAAACCTTAACACTCTTGATCATATAAAACTTTAGATATTTATTTCATAACCAAAACACAAAGATGTCCATATTGCAACATCACATGTGAATTAGGAATACTGAATCATGCGCAAAGCAACATATCATCAAGGAGATATGAGACACCATATTTATGAGTAGAAAAACCCTAAAAAGGGTGAAAAAACCACTCTAAACAATTCCTTTATTAAAAACTTGTTGTTTAAAAATTGTATTCATCACTGGCAATACAACAAGCCTCACTAGCTAATAATCAAGCCTCACTAGCAACCATTCAAGCCTCATTGAAAAATCACTCAAGCCTCATTGGTTATCAAAAACCTTAGTGGCCAACTCCAATCTACCTCATTGGCAATCTTCAATATGCCTCACTAGCAATCTTCAATCTACCTCACTAGTAATCTTCAATTTTCCTCTATGGAAATCTTTAATAGAAAATAAGAAATTACAGAGGGTTACCATGTTTCACTTCATACTATTAGAACTGTAAATATCTAATTTTTTACATGTTGATTTTACTCATAATTTCCTGATTTGGTCCTACCATGTGCATATTTCACCTATATTTTTCCCATATGGTCCCCTTGTTTCCATCGAGTCTTGCATAATCCACATCTGGGTTCATATCGACATGAAGAAACCAGGGTCTCTCGATCCATTGTGCATTTTATAGTGGTAAATGTCTGTGTTGCCTATCGACAAGATGTTTCTGCTGTCACAGCGATCAGGATCCATCTCCAGGCACCTATCAGCGTGATATTCACATTGTTTCAACGACAGTGAAGGATCATATCGGAATAAGTTATACCGTTGGTATGATGTCTTCACGAACTCATTATGTCTTGCTGACCGGCTTGAATGCGGAGATACATCAGCAAGAGTTAGTACATCTGGGTGAGCTCCTGGCGAGCTCTTTTTGTCTTTCTGACTATTGACATAAGGGTATACATCTCGGTAGGTGTAAACGATATCAGTGTGAGGTCTCGGCGAGTGACCTCTGGTCTCACCAATGGAGTACAATGGGGACCTTGTCGACATAGGATCTGACTTGTCTTAGCGACACACAAGATGGTAGTACTTTCGGTGAAATGTAGTGTGGTCTATGTGAGGTCTCTCTGATATCAGAATGTTATGGCGATTGTGAACGAAACAAAAAGAACACATCGGTGAGAGATATCCTTGTGTCCCAGCGAATGCAAAGCACATAAAGAAATACATAATCAGTAATACATTTTGTAGATTTTTTGATATCTCTTCAACATCACAGAGTCAGGGTGAAACACAAAGAGCACGGGATGGCAGCAATATTATTTCCTTCAACATACCTATAGGGATATATCAACGAACGATTAATAAAAACTTAGTCACTATGGCCGACTTATGAATTTATAAAATACCATTGCAGGCTGACATGAAATTTGTTCGAATACTATGGTTGGCCAACATGAATTTGAAGAGATGTGTCTATTCTAGTGCTGGTGTATAAATATGCACTCCCAAATGTAATAAGAGATCATCATTAGAGGAGATCTTAGATAGAGACAGTAGATTAGAGATGAATACAGTAGAGTAGAATTCTCATATCAAAGACTATGATGCATGTTTTCAAATGGCTATTTCAATGAAAATTAGTTGGTGTGCCAGTTTCTTTCTAGTGTCAATTGTCTATTGAGTTTATTGAAAAGTATTGCTAAGCTGTCTCCAAGTTGATTCTTTCTGGTTGTTTAAATTGATATAACAAGTTTATTTTCAATTTATCAATGCACATTTGTTGTATTTGTGTGATTAATTAACTGGTTCTCTCAAGGAGAGATTAAATCCTTTTGGTTGATCATAGTAATTAGGGAGATTCATCTGGATTATTAAAGTAGAGCTTAGTGGTCATAATCTTGCATGTTTATACAAGTTATAAACAAATTATATGCCGACAATTTGAGTTTCTGCCAGAATAAGTTGCCCACTTCTGTTTCATTCGACTCCACATACCCAATAAGGCACTGGTCTCTGCACTTCATCATTTTGAATTCATTTAGTTTCTTTACATCTGTTAATTGAACATTTAAGGATTTATATCAGACGATTTCTTTTGCTATTGCTATCATGTTCGGTTTCATTTGTTCACTTCCATCTTCCATTGTGGACAAATCATTGTGCAAAAAAGATAATCATAAGTCAAGTCTACTTCATTCAGTTAGGTACACCCACCTAGGTCTAGCAGCACTTGAAGAGTATAAGGTTGAGTTATCTTGACCTTGTTTGTTACCCTAAAGCATATCAAGAGATTGGCAGCCTCTTGAGGCATCCCGCCTGCATTTTTGAGAGCTAACACATACCATTGCTCAAAAAAATCTTTAACAAAGATTGAAAAAGTCTTTTTATACCAATCTCACATACAACCATCTCTCATACAACTATCATGTCTTCAAACACTGACAAAACCCTATTTTATCTTGTATTTGAGAGAATGAAACTTTTCAAATTATCTTTGACACCTTTTTCATTCAAAAATCATACTATCTATGTCAAAACCAATTTTCAAATCTATCACAACATACTTAAATAGTCTTTCCGCAATCACCATGTTTTTTTTGTGATAAATACACCTCCTTAAGTATCAATCTCATTCCATTTGAACACCAAGACACACCTAATATTGAATTCAAGAGATCTATAGTCAATTATAGACATTCAATTATGTATTCATCATTCTTCATATATTGTGTCATTTCATGAAAACTCAACTACCATTTTTTGTCATATCACCATCAGAAATCTAAATAAAATATCATCCACAACAAACCATCTCCAACATTATAAAATAATATTTGATCATTATCAACTCACATTACATCAATCCTATTCACCATTATAACTCAAAATTTGATCATTTCAAATTTCTTAAATCATCTATCAAAATATTTTCAACAATACATTGAAACTCTACTTTCCTTTAATACATTGAAACTTCAATACATTGAAAATTCAATAAGATTTCTAAATCAAAAATCTACTTTTCTTCACATTATGCACCACCCAAATATTCTCCATGTAAAGACAAAAACTATCTCTTCTAAATTGACACCAACAGGTGACACTTCACATTCAAATAGAAAAAAAATTGTAGAAGAAACCAAGACATTATGTCTCCTGTCAAAGTAGCTACCTGTCAAATTAAATCTTCAAGAAATAGCTATTGAGAACATTCAAAAATTTAACTTAGATTTCAAAAACCCGCTTTTAAAACATTTAAATTATAGCCCTTGATTTTAATATAAATGAAGGCATTTGAAGTCTTTACTTGTTGACCAGGTTTCCACTAGGTATGAGGACCAATTAAGCAATGTATTCAAACCCTTCATAAAGTCACTTAAAAAACATTAACCTGCTATTTCAAGTCACCTTGATTTTAGATTAAAAATCAAATGTAATAAGCCTCTATTTTCAATACCCTTGATTTTAGGTTTTTAAACTCTTTACATATAACGAAAAAACCCTAGGAAAAACAAACTCCAATCCAATTGAGATCATGTGACATCAGATGATATTTGCAACTTACTGAATGATCTTTACATCAATACCATGATGAGTTGAGAAAAGAATCATAGATAGCTATTATAGATAGCTATTATCATGAAGGCATCATTTTTTCTTTCTCATTTCCAAAGGGGGTAGCTCATATTGATGAAAATTAATGTCTAATTTGTTTGAAGTTATAGCTTTAATTGGGGTTGCTACTCCATTTGATTTCATAATAGGGGGGTAGGAAATTTTTGTAAGAAACTTTGAATCATGTT
Organism: Sequoia sempervirens; assembly: GCA_007258455.2. NCBI lineage: Eukaryota > Viridiplantae > Streptophyta > Pinopsida > Cupressales > Cupressaceae > Sequoia > Sequoia sempervirens. Next base: position 596,908,255 of record VDFB02271358.1, read on the forward strand.
ATAATAATGAGGGGAGGTTTGAATAAGGTCCCATAAGGATATCTTAGCTGGAGTAATCTTTAGTTGTTCAACGAGATCATACTCCTTTCCACTTTGTGAAGGAAAATGAGGGGGACTAGGCAAGATAGAGTTAGGCAATGGGAGGGATGTTGAAGGTGTTTGTCTTGGTTGTATATTGTTTCTAGTGGTATATATATGAGGAACGGTTTTATAACTCAACTGCTATGAAACATTATTGTTTGTTGGGTAAGGGATAAGTTTGGGATTTTTTTTATTGTGTGGTCATTGTGAGGGTGGGTAAATAATTATAGGATTCTTAGGATGTACCATTAGGTATGTAGGAAGAACAATAGTAAATGGGGATCTAATGGAAATTTGTTCATTCATAACCTCAATGGTTTCAATTTGATGTCTTTGTGATGAAGGATAGTCTAGTGTCACATTTTCACCATCATCTAAGGAAGTCACATAACTATTTTTTGAAAGAAATGTTTCCATGTCATTTTCTTGCACCATGATATCCTTCCCAAGAGGAGATTTTTTAGGAGAACTACAAACTAGATGTTCATGACATTCAAATTTTTGTTCTTCTAAAATGAATTCATCGTAAGTAAGGGAGTTATCAATGGTTGAATTGTCTTGTTTATCAATGATGGAATCCTTTTGTTCAATAATGTTTTCCCTAGGAGGAGAGAGACAAATAGAACTCACATAATTCTCACTTTTTTGATCATTTAACACTAAAATATCTTCTTCACAACTACGAGAGATACTAGGAGAAGAACAAATGGAATTATCATGATTTCCTGATTTCATCCTTTTTCTTTAAGGTCTCATTCTCTTGTACCATAATATCTACCCTACTACAAGAGCTTTCAAGATGTTCATCACATTATTTGGTTATATTTTGTAAAGGAGCTTCATCACAAATAAGAGAGGTATCAAGAGAAGGAAAAATATGATTTTTCATTCTTACAAAATAGATCTTTCCAAATGGTACGAGCATTAGGGAAGGGATGAAAAAGAATCTCATGACTCTCAATAAGTTTGTCTTCTAACACCAAAATATTATCTTCACATCGAGGAAGGATATTAGGAGAAGGAAAATTTTCATGTTTATCTATGATTTCATCCTCTTTCACTAAAAACTTCTCACAAGCAAGGGATGAATGGAGACTAGGTAAGGTGATTTTTCTAGAAATGTGTTTATGATCTCATCTTCACGTGTCCTAATATCTTCCTAAGAGGGTGGAGGAGAGAGAAAATAAAGACTCTCATGATTCTCATGTTGGCATATGGCTTCTAGTGTTGCCATTGATGGAAACTTAAGTCATCTCCATGGTTCACAGATTAGTATCTAGTCATATCGGCAGATAAAGTGAAATACTATGTGTTACCTACAAAACACTTGAAGAACATGGTATCCGGTCAGTCAATTAATCTATCTACTTCACCGGATCATCATTTTGAGTTGTGTACCACTGGGATTGATTGTTGAGCATGTATATTATCTTATTACTGAATTTTGTAGTGTTGCATTAGTTGCAGTATGAGCTTGGAGGTTCAGTAGGATGTTTTCTATTTATTTGCTCGTTGTAGCTGACTCAGTGAATGTAATGCATTGTGGATGTGTAAAGTGAAATTATTTAAAAAAAATTATGTTAAAATATTTAATTATGGGTCCCAACTATAGTCTAGCTAACTTTTTTGGGTGCACATCAAAATTGTTCATGATTTAGGCCAAAAATTGATAATATTCCCAAGTTTTATTAAGTCCGACCTATAGCAATTTTATTTCTTGATGCGGATATATATAAGAGATTCGATATATCATCTGGATATGAGAAAAATAAGTGGTGGTTTGTTTTTATCATTAGGAACAATGATTAGGTGATTATGTAGAGTTTCACTTGTGAATTAGGGTATGTGCAAGATCATCATGGAAAAAATAGGCCCTTAAGTGGCAAAAAATTTAGAAAAATCAGAGTTAGGCAACTTGACATAAAAATTTGAATAAGTTATCTATATTATTTCAAAAATATGTAAAAATAGAATTTGTAGAAAATTGAATGTATTTTCTAAAATACTAGGTTTATTTAAAAAAATCTATTTGGTGAAAATTTAAAATTTCAATGTAATAGTACTTAAATTTTAGGGAAAAAATTAAGAAGTAGGTGTCAGTATGACCACCCTAACCACAATAAAATGATAATATTTTTTTATAAGATTTTAGATATATGTAGAGGACTCATGTCCCGATGTGATGCATTCTTTTTTGTAATTCTTTTCCAAGTAAATAATTAATTATGAATTTTTTATTACAACTTTTAAAAAATATAAAAAATCATATGTCTGACCACCTTAACTTGGTCAAAACTTCATGAAACTCAATTTTTTATTTTTTTAATCCTATAGTATGTGAAACATAGAATGTGACACATGTTTTGCATTCAAAAAAATGTGATACTATTTGAAAGCTATAAATGTTTTTCAATTAGCATATCAATCAGGTTTTTAGTCGTAATTCAAATAGAAAATGAATAATAATTATTTGTTAAATTCAAAGTAAAGGATAATTTATATTGGTGGAAAGATGAGAATCTCCTTTAAAAACCCTTTTTGTTTCATCAATTTTGGGTTAAAAAAAAGTTGTTAGCCACATACCCTACACATACCCATCATATCCCCAATTTTTGGCTCATCATGTTCATGCACATACCCATTAAGTTTTTTGCAGTGTGAGTTGTGCAAAGTAGAGTAGAATTGTTGAATCAATCAGAAGGATAGGATATTATCTATAGAGCTTAATTGGAACTGTAATCAGGAATTGCTAATGTTATCTCATCAATTCATTCTTTTGGATCTATTACAAATCATTGTAGGGTAGTGAGCTCTAGGCAGTGTGCTTGAATGCATTTGCATTCCCCTTTATTACTTTCATTATACTTTTAACAAGGTATAATATTGTGGACTAACATCCACCATGGTTTTTCCCCTAACAAAGTTTCCACGTACAGATCTTGGTGCTCTTTGTCTCTCTGATGTGTTAATTGCTTATTCAGTAGATTTGAGATTAAGTTTGAAAAGTTTATTATTTTGTGACAATTGATTCACCCCCCCTCTTAGTTTTCTATCCTTGTTTTTCTGATAATTGGTATCAGAGCATGTATATGGAAAGGTCATGGTTACCTTTTCCATTGATATCAAAGGGGGAGAAGAGCCTTGTGGGAGAAGAGTAGTTGAGAAGAAGAGTTAGAATCTAAGGAGAAGCAAGTGTGTTGGGTTGATGGTATTTTTCACATCATGTGTTGCCATCAATTCCAAAGGGGGAGGTTGTTAGCATATGGCTTCTAGTGTTTTCATTGATGGCAACTAAAGTAATCTCCATGGTTTGCAGATCAGTGTCCAGTCATACTGGAAAATAAAGTGAAATAATGTGTGTTACCGACATAACACTTGAAGAACAAGGTATCTAGTCAGTCAATTAATTTGTCTACTTCACTAGATCATTATTTTGAGTTGTGGACCACTGGGATTGATTTTTGAGCTCACATATATTATCTTATTACTAAATTTTGTGGTATTGCATTAGGTGTAGTATGAGCTTGGAGGTCCGGTAGGATGTTTTCTGTCTATTTGCTCATTGTAGCCGACTCAGTGTATGTGGCACGTTGTGGATGTGTAAAGTGAAATTGTTTAAAAAAATTTTATGTTCAAATATTTAATTATGGGTCCCAACTATATTCTAGTTGACTTGTTTGGGTGGGCATCAAAATTGTTGATGATTTGGGTAGACAGTTGATAATATTTCCAAGTTTTATTAAGGCCGACCTATAGCAATTTTATTTCTTGATGCGAATATATATAGGAGATTCAATATATCATTTGGATATGAGAAAAAGAAGTGGTGGTTTGTTGCAATCATCAAGAACAAAAATTATGCAATTATGCATAGTTTCACTTCCGCATTAAGATTTTTGCAATGTGAGTTGTGCAGAGTAGAGAAAAATTGTTGAATCAGTCAGAAGGATAGGAGATAATATATAGAGATTAATTGGAACTGTAATCAAGCATTGTTGATGCTATTTCATTAGTTCATTCTTTTGGATCTATTCCAAATCATTGTAGGACAGTGAGGCCCATCCTTTTGGAGCAGTGAGCTCTAGGAAATGTGCTTGAATGCATGCGCATTCCCCTTTATTATTTTCATTATACCTTTAACAGGGTGTAATATTGTGGACTAACAACCACTGTGCTTTTTCCCCTAATAGGGTTTTGATGTAAAAATCTTGGTGTACTTTGTCTCTCTGATGTGTTAATTGGTTATGGTTAATTGCTTATTCATCAGATTTGAGATTAAGTTAAGTAAAGTTTCAAAAGTTTATTATTTTGTGACAACTGATTCACCCCCCTCTTAGTTATCTGTGCTTGTTTTTCCAACATCTCAATGATTGTATCTTCTTGAACTATATATTTTTGGCACCCTAGGTCTTTCTAGCACTTCTAGGGTTTTTCACCTAAAAGGAGAAAGTAGGGCCAAAAGATCTAGCTAGGTTCACTCAAATTAATTAATGTATGATGTTATTTGAAATAGATGGAATGAACTAAGTGCAATTAAGTGATCTATATGAATGATTATGTATGCCAAACCTATGATTTATGCAATGTTGGAAAACACAATGATGTTTGATCACAATGAACTCTGAATGAACAAATGCAAAACAAAACAGAAAGAGGTTGAATCAAAGTTCACCTAGGAAAAAAATGGAAAATGTAGAATCTTCTAAATGCTATCTAAAATCACATAAAATCACTAGTGGGACTCATTTTCCACTAATGGTGAATCAGTCATACTTCTAATGAAAACTATTGGGAACATGTTTCTAAGTGTCACGATTCAAAATATAAAAAATTCTAGATTTCTAGCCTTAAGGTGGGACTCATTCGCCACTGATGGTGAATCAATCCTCTCACAAAATTTTGAGAAATCAGGAGACAATTCTATAGCACCAGATCTAAGATTGTCTGCTTGTCAGGTTGCCAAAGTCAAAACTACAAAAAGCGACCATAATGTCTTCTCTAAGCTTGAAATAGGGTGTAGTTGACTTGAAACACTTTGTTGACTTCTTATCCACTTTTCAACACCTAAATTCTTATCAAATATGCATACACAAGTCTACAAACACACATGAAAAAGGGGGAAAATGGTTAAGGGTTAGGTTATAGGGATTTTCCTTGGTCAAATCCCACTTTGGCAATCAAACCCTTAATGAAATAGTGAAATGAAGGAGAATGATAAACAAATAACATGCAAATGCTATCAACTAACCAAACCCTTATTGAAGAAAATATGAAGATATGTTAATGGTTGCTCTTGAATGCTTGATTATAGGATGTGAAGTGCTCAAATGCTAGTTGAATGGTTGAATGAGCTAGAATATTGTAGGAGATGTAAAATGAGGATAAAAACAATTATTGATACATTATTTTTCCTTAGTAACCCATTGATACCTCATCATAGGCTGAAATTGAGTAATTTTGAATAAAAAACTGAAAGGAAATTTGAAATATTTTGAATTTAGAGCTAAGAGGGACTCATTTTCCACCCATGGTGAATGGGTCCCAGCTTAGGCTTGAAAATGGGTGTTGGGAATTAAGTCACATTTAATGTTATTTGTTGGGTTTACATTCATAAATACGCTTAATTAAGCCTTATAAGGGTATAAAGGGGTCAAATAAAGCATAAGAAAGGTGTAAATAGTGAAATTATGCCTAGAAAAGTGTGAAATCTTGTTACAAGACTTTACAACACTTCAAAATAGGACTTGATAAGTGATGAAAAGTTGACTTTTAGGTGAATTGTAATGAATAAAGTCCAAAAAAGTGTAGAAATGTTTTACAACACTTGACAACACCTTCACAAGATGCCATAATTTGAATTTTAAGGACTTAAATGTGAATGTTCAAGCCTCATTGCAAGATTAAATCAAAGCAAGATAGATCAAAAATTATGAAGAAAGGCCTAAAAGACCATGAAAATGACAAGGGCCCATTTTTTATGGCACATTTAGCCCCCACTTTAGTGAGAGGATGAACTTGCCTCAAACTCACACTAAAGTAGCCATGCATATCGAGGAGGCCCTAGTGCACTTATGTTAGCAAGATGGAATGACAACAATCAAGAGGGATGATCAAGCCCCCAGGATGAATATCCCATGGAAAACTAAGCATAAGAACAAAGGAATAGACATGTGGATGGGGAATTGAATTGAGCTTCGATAGTCTATCCAACTAGTTATGGATTAGATCTAGGTTGATTTTTTGAAAAAGAGAACGCATACTCACTCTAGGGAAACAAAAATCTTGGTGGTCCACTAGGTGAGAAGACCCAAAAATTGAAGTACATACACTAGTTGGTATGCACTCACAAAAAAAAGGTGGCTATGAGGAAATTCATGCCAGTGAATGGGCTTCCTGCTCAACCATATCAAAGTTATACCTCCTGATAACTTTAACAAGGCACCAAAAAGGAAAATGTTGGTTTGTGCTTCATGAGACAAGCAAAGCTTCGTATGCTTAGAACCCATGAACAAATGTAAGGTACCACAGGCATGCAAGTTGCGTTATGCATGGTGGAAAAAAATTAAAATGAAAAAATGTCAAATGTAAAAGTGTTCAAAGGAATCTTGTTAAGTTCATTCAAGGTCTATCGCTTAGGGAACATTGTGTCTAATGTCTCCAAGAGAGGACCGATCAAAGAATAAAATATTCACAACTTAGGGGATGCAGTGTGTCACATCAGACCACCAAGAGGAATGTAATATGCTAAGATAGATCACACTTATGAAGGACATCATACCCAATGTCGTCCACAAAGTGACAAACACATCATATGAAATGACAAGGCTGCAATAAGAATCAAAAATGCAAAATGAAATATGGTAATGTATGCCCCCCACTTTAAAGGAATTGCCACACATTGGTGTGTGAGAAATTACTTTAAAGTAGTGAAGGAAAGAAAATGAAAAAGGTAAAAAAGAAGACATGAGAGCCAATTCAGAAAGCCCTATTCCAAGTCATATGTTTCGAAGTTAGGTTGCTTCATGTAAAAAAAAAGAGAACAAAAGAAAAAGGGAGTTTCACCCCAAAAAGGAACACACCAAACACATAAGGGATCTATGGATTTTGGGTTAGTATGTTTGTTGTTGCAATGTTTTTATGAAAGAGCTCATAACTGTCATCATTCCCCAAAGCACATAAAACTACAATAATGACACAAAGAGAGTGAAAAAAAAAGGAAAACAAAGTCTATTTTGGGTCAACATGGAAGAGACAATGCAGTCTCAATGCTTTGCATCATCCCCAAAAGGAAAACAAAATAAAAAATAAAACAAAGAAAAGGCGAAAGAAAAGGAAAATCTTTTGGGCCAACATGAATGAGACATTTTGGTCTCAATGCCTTGCATCATCCCCAAAAGGAAAAAACAAGAAAAGGGAAAAGTAAAAAGGAAAAGGGACTGATTGGGTCAACATGGAAGAGACATAGGGCATCTCAATGCTTTACGTCATCCCTAGAAGGAAAACACAAAACAAAAGTGAAAAAGGAAATGCACGACATATAAAAGAATAGAGGTACGAATAGAAGTGTACAAAGAGATAGAATATCAAACTCATGGTATAGGGGAACATGATACACACATAAAAAAGGAAAATGTGAAAAGGGGCTAGTAATGCAAATGCAAGTCAACCATTAACCAATTTATTGGTTTCTCAAGTTTATTAGTTAAGTGGAAAAGGAATAACATAGTTAAGAGACAAAGACAAGTGCATTATAAGGACAAGGCTAACAACTTTTGGCTCCCCAAAAAGTGTAAGGAAAGAATGAGCCAAGGTGGGTGATGTGAAAAGATCATGCAATAGTGAGAATGAAAAATTATACAACTATAGCATAATAAAAGGATTTTTGTTTTAAGGGATAACAGGAAAGAACTCGGTATCAGTGAAGTGATACTTGTTTAGTATGTCATTCAATTTTTGACATTCTTCAGTTTGATGTCCAAGAACATGATAATATTTGCAAAATGGTATGATATAATAATTAGCACAAATGACCAACCTATTCATAGGTGGTAAAAGTATAAGACTTTTTTTAAAAGCAATTGAAATCTCCTTTCACATTCAGGTGGAAGATGTGTAGGAAACTTGAGTTTTTTCAACTTGTAAGGTTGTTTTCATTCACTAGATTCTCCTTTTTCATGAATGGAAGGAGGAAGAGGACACACGGGGATCCTAGCATCCTTGTCATTAGAGTTAGGTAATGGTTGTGCACATGGAAGGAGAATGTTTAGGTCAGGAGGATAATCAAATATCACTGTACCATCATCTCGAAGTCTCTAATATTCAAAAGGAGCTCTATCAGGATGAGAAGGATCTTGATATCCTAGGCATGTGGTGTTTTCTTCTATTGGTTTTTGTTCAAGAAGTTGATGAATGTCATGTTCATGTGTTGTGTCACAACCTTGTTTACTTAATATGGTGAATCCTTTACCATATGTTTCTTCAAGGTTAATGGGAGTGTTTGTGACTTTATGATCATAAAATGGTTTTGGGTGTGTTGGTTGAGAGGAACATTAGGCCCTTCATTGATTTTAGGATGTAAGTAGGCAAAGTGATCAGGAGGTGCAATAGTAGAAAGATCTCATGTTTTCATGGATGAGTAAAATGTTGCATTGGCTTCTAGATTATCAAGGCAATCATTGTAGAACTTGTTCATTCTAGCATCATCTTCTCCAATGATTTTTACATCATGAGGAGGACAATCATGAGAAGTTGAAGGAGTATGAGGCAAATCAAGGTCATTAGGGTCATAGCCAAAGGCACAATTGGACATGTCTACCAAATATTATAATGAATTCCAAAACTTATTAAAAGAAAATGCCATGGTGCAAGTAAATTAAGATGTGATAAATGACTAAAAATAGAGATCCTAGAAAGAAAGAAAAAAAAAAACTACAAAAAATAGAAAGGAAAGAAATACCCAAAAAATGCTTGAAAATGTTGTGCAAAATGTGCAAGTAGACTGATTCGCCCAGGGGGCGAATGTGTCCTAGTATGAGATATTTTTATGTTTTTCAGATAATTTAATATGATTCTAATGCTTTGCAGACTCCAATTACAAATGTGCATGTAGATTTGGAGTTTTTTCAATGATATATAATGCAAAAGTGAAATCTAAATGAGACTTTCACTAATGCAAATTAAGAAACCCTAGGATGCAAAAACAAATCAATACTCGATGCAATTGAAATTAGAAATGCAAAGTGTTCAATATGCGGGTTCACCAAATTGAACCATGGATTTTTGGCACCTTAGGTCTTTCTAGCACTTCTAGGGTTTTTCACCTAAAAGGAGAAAGTAGGGCCAAAAGATCTAGCTAGGTTCACTCAAATTAAGCAATGTATGATGTTATTTGAACTAAATGGAATGAACTAATTGCAATTAAGTGATCTATATGACTCATTATGCATGCAAAACCTATGATTTATGCAATGTTTGAAATCACAATGATGTTTACAAACAATGAACTATGAATGAACAAATGCAAAACAAAATAGAAAGAAGTTGAATCAGAGTGCACCTAGAAAAAAACTAGAAAGTTGAATCAGAGTGCACCTAGAAAAAAACTAGAAAATATGAAATCTTCTAAATTCTATCTGAGATCACAAAAAAACACAAGTGGGACTCATTCACCACTGATGGTGAATCAGTCATGCTTTCGATGAAAACTGTCGGGAACAAGTTTCTGAGTGTCAAGATCCAAAATTTGAAGAAACCTAGATTTCTAGCCTTAAGGTGAGACTCATTCACCACTAATGGTGAATCATTCCTCTCACAAAATTCTAATAAATCAAGGGAAAACTCTATAGCATCAAATCTGAGATTGTCTTCTTGTCAGGGTTGTTGAAGTTAAATCTATAGAAAATAGACATAATGTCTTCTCCAAGCTTGAAATAGGGTGTAGTTGACTTGAAAAAATTTGTTAACTTCTTTTCCACTTTTCAACACCTAAATAATTGTCAAATTTGCATACCCAAGTCTGCAAACACACATGAAAGAGGGGGAAAATGGTTAAGGGTTAGGTTATATGGATTTTCCTTGGTAAAATCCCACTTTTATAATCAAACCCTTAATGAAATAATGAAATGAAGGAGAATGATAAACAAATAACATGCAAATTCTATCAACTTACCAAACCCTTGTTGAAGAAAATATGAAGATATGTTAATGGCTGCTCTTGAATGCTTGGTTGATGCTTGATTATAGGATGCAAAGTGCTCAAATGCTAGTTGAATGCTTGAATGAGTTAGAAGATTGTAGGAGACGTAAAATGAGGATAAAAGCACTTATTTATATATTCTTGTGCCTTAGTAGCCCATTGATACCTCATCACAGGTCGACATCAAGTAATTTTGAATAAAAAACCAAAAGGAAATTTGAAATATTTTTAATTTAGAGCCAAGAGGGACTCATTTGCCATCCATGGCAAGTGGGTCCCACCTTAGACTTGAAAATGGGTTTTGGGAATTAAGTCATATTTAATGTTATTTATCAAGTTTACATGCAAAAATACACTTAATTAAGCCTTATAAGGGCATAAAGGTGTCAAATAAAGCATAAGAAAGGTGGAAATAGTGAAAATATGCCTAGAAAAGTGTGAAATATTAGAGTTTACAACACCTCAAAATAGGACTTGATAAGTGATGAAAAGGTGATTTTTAGGTGAATTGTAATGAATAGAGTCTATAAAAGTGTAGAAATGTTTTACAACACTTCACAAAACCTTCACAAGAAGCCATAATTTGAATTTTAAGGGCTTAAATGTGAATGTTCAAGCCTCATTGAAACATTAAATCAAAGCAAGATAGATGAAACATTGTGAAGAAGATCCTAAAAGACCATGAAAATGACAAGGGGCCATTTTTCTACGACACACTTCTTTCACTAAGATACCTTCTTCACTAGTAGGAGAGCTATCGAGACAAGCACAATTATGGTTTTCATGATTTTCTATGCTTGTATCTTCTTGTGTCATATCATCCTCATGAATGAGAGAGATACTAGGGTTTGAGATAGGCAGTGTAATATTAAGGATTGTGTCAATGGTTTGATCCTCTTTGTCTAAGATGATCTCATAACTAGGAAGGATAGTGGACAAATGACTAACATATTTATTAATGACCTCACTATTTTACTCTAAATTGAACTCATAAGAGGGGATGTTGTACTTATGCAATCCATTCTTAACCATATCAAAACCACATCTCTTAAAGGAAACATGCTAACATGAAAGAGTAAACTATCTAATTTATGCAATTCTTCAAAAATGTAAAATGTCCCACATATCTGGAGATTTTTAATACTGAAAATATTTTTAAAATGATTTAAAAATGAGTACACTACATGGATGATTTGACCTAGATAAATAAAATGGGAGTTCCTGAGAATTTCTAGCTTGATACTATACATTACCAACAAGCTTAGGAAGTGCAAAAATAAGGTTTTTGATGTTGTAAAATGGAGTTTTAGGCTTGATTCGAGACTAAATCAGCCAAAGGGTTGTATGAGTCCCAATAAGGGTTTTTCAAGGATTCAAATGTTGATAAACAACTAAAACAAAATACCCAAAAATGGGGAAAAACCACCTATACTAGGACTAAATCACCTAAAGGGGTGTCTGAGTCCCAGATTAGGGTTTTTGCACCAATTTTAGAAAATTTCGAGTGAATGTTAAGGTTTTTGGTTTGTATGATGTCTAGGATAAGTGAAATTATAGATTTCGGATAAAATTCAATGATGCCAGATGCAAAAATGCAACCTATATGCACTTTCACTAATGCAAGATTTTAAAACCCTAGATGCAAATCAACTAATGTAAAATACTAATGCAAAGTTAATGTAGGCTAGATCTAGGACTATGATGCACTCCAAACCAAAAATTAGGTGTTCACATTGGGTTCACTAAAATGAAACAACAAAAATAGGGTGCCCCATCTTTTATGGGATGGAGCATAAGGGTATGGTTCCTATTTCACTCTTGTTGTATTCAAGGAAACCTCAGAAATCTCAATCAAATGATAGAAAGGGGGAAAGAAATCTTGCAATAAGGTATCCTAGGGTGTGATTAAAGACTAAAAGAGGGTCACCACCAAGCTAGTGCATGGAAAGAAAAGTAGCATGCAAAAATTAATAATCAAACCTAATGTTGTGCAAGACTTGAATAAATGACCTAGAAATGAATGCAAATCAGAATAATAAACTAGAAAGGTATAGAAGTGCACCTGGAAACCAATAGAAGCTTAAAGCAAGCTATAAAATGTTGAAAACATTGAATTTAATGCACATTTGGACTTATACACCAAGATAGGAATATAAATGCTAGACTAGGGTTCTAGGGTGGAAACAAGAACTTGGAACTATTGAATCAAGATCTACTGAAAATACCCAAAAATAGGTATACTAGGACTCATACACCACAAGTGGCGTATCAGTCCCATTTTGTCATGAAGTGTCCCAGGAGAAATTTTTTGAAGTGAAACTTTGTGAGCCTCTGAAGATGAATCAAATAAGCCTTTTCCCACTAGTTTCATGCAGATGGGTTGGATATCTTACTCTAGATCCGAGTTTTTGTGAGCCTTGGCAACTTTACATTACAACTTTTGCAACTTTTAGAACATTGCAATCTTGATACTTTTGAAGGCTTCAAATCCACTTTGTATTAAACCTATAAACTTACAATCACACAAAGAGAGAAAAAGTGTTATTTTGTTAGTGAATAAGGGTTTTCCTTGGTCAAACCCCATTTAGGTAATTAAAAAAAATGATGAAACAATGAAATAAGGAGATGAAACATGAAATGATGATACCTTAGATTATGTATTGGAATACAAATTTGCAAACTAACATGAAGTGGCCATGAAGAATGTAGATCTTGATCTCAAATTGGATGTGGAAAAATGCTTGAAAATGGATCTTCAATGCTATGCCAACAACATTATCTCAACAACATGCTATGCACTATGTATTTGATATGATGATGGATCCTAAATTGTTGAAACTAATGATGAAGAAACCTACCCTTCAATTCTTTAAATATTATCTTGAATGTCCTTGAATACTCTTGTGAAGTCTTGCAATCACAAACTTGGGAATGCTCTCTTAAAATTCTTAGGTGAAAATGAGTGAAATAACATTGTATTTATACTTTTTTATGGAAAATTCCTCAAATTACAACACTACAAGCTGACATTAGATCTACGAGAATACAATCTTGCCAAAATTTTTAATTTAATTTAGGTTTCAGACACATGAGACTCATACGCTAGAAGTGGCATATGAGTCACATTAGGCTAAGCTTTGGGATACATTTTTCAAGAAATGCTTAGATTGATGTGAAATTTGGATTAGGGCGACAAAATATAGGCGGAACTCATACACCCAAGGTGGCGTATGAGTCCCAAATCACTAAATATTGGCCATACAATCCAAAAAACATGAATTATGATTGGATGTTTGTAAATGTTGGGATTAATCTTAAAAAGATACATTAATTAAGGATTGTGGATGCAAAAAAAGGCCAAATAAGGCATAAAGAAGCCCAATTTATTAATGAATCCCTAGATTCGTGTGAAAGTGTAAAGGTACACTTTACAACACCTTAAATAAGGAAAAATTAATTCCATTTAGTTTACAAGGGGTGAATACTTAATGTGAGTGTGTTAAACACATTACAACACCAAATCAAGGCAAAATTAGGCTCAATTTAATAGGGAGGGCCACATAGGTTATTTCCTTTTTTTTTCTTATTTTTATTATCTGGGCTAGTTCAAAATATAGTTAAAAAATGAGATTTCATCTTTTATGCATGATAGTTAAAAAAAATATATGACAAAAAATAAAAAATTATTGTAATACATTTCATAAATGTTTGCACATCATTATATCATCTTATGCAATGACCTCCATCCTTTGGTGTTAGGCTATGTTTTTCTATTATTTCCACTTTTATGTCTAGTTTATCATTCTAGTACATCTAGCTTTTGTAATTTATAAATTTATTGTTTGTATCTTTCAATCATTTTTCTTATTCAAGTAACATCATAAATTTAAAGTAGATTAAATTTTACATTACACCAATGAATAACTATATTCTTTCACTTTAATCTAAAAATAGACCATTTGTAGTAAATCTTAAAGTAGTAATTTAGTACTAATTTAATACCATCACATTTAAACGTATGGGCCTCTTCAAGAGAAATATATCTTACATAATATGTTAAGACATGAAGCTAATAGAAAGTTGAATCCATGCCTATAAAGTATGCTTTTAATGAGTAACTATATATTAGATTTTTGAATATTGATGTGGGCATTCTTAAAATAAATGGGTGGAAATACCCCTTAATCTAGGTAAGCTAAAATTTCACAAACAATTCCTTATTACTATGAAATAATGAAGATGAATCTTGTATAGGACATTGTTCTAGTCTATAGTACTAGGGTATGTGTAGGATAATAATGGGCCAAAAAGTGGCGATATGATGGGTATGTGTAGGGTATGTGGTTGATGACTTTTTTTACCCAAACTTGATGAAACGAAAATGGTTTTTAAAGAAGATTCTCAACTTTCCACCAATATAAATTATGCTTTACTTTGAATTTAATAAATAATTATTATTCATTTTCTATTTGAATTACAACTAAAGTATTGATTGATAGGCTGATTGAAAAAAATCTATAGCTTTGAAACGGTATCACATTTTTTTAATCTGAAACATGTGTCACATTCTATGCATATCATACTATAAGATATTAAAAAAATAAATTTCATGAAGTTTTGACCAAGTTAAGGTGGTCAAACATACGAATTTTATAATTTTTAAAAGTTGTAATAAAAATTTCATAATTAATTATTTACTTGGAAAAAATTACAAAAATATATGCATCACATCGGGACATGAGTCCTCTACTCATATCTAAAATCTTTTAAAAAAATATTATCATTTTATTGTGGTTAGGGTGGTCAGATAAACACCTACTATTTTTTCCTTGAAATTTAAGTACTACTGCATTGAAATTTCAAATTTTCACCAAATAGATTTTTTTAAAAATAAACCTATTAGTTTAGAAACTACATTCAATTTCCTATAGATCCTATTCTTACATATTTTTGAAATAAAATAGATAACTTATTCAAATTTTAATGTCAATTAGCCTAACTCTGATTTTTCTAAATTTTTCACCGCTTAAGGGCCTATTTTTTCCATGATGATCCTGCACATACCCAGTATTTAGTGAAAAATTAGTACCGTCATCATCCAAAATAATAAGGGAAGTGATACTATCCATAGCATTAGCATATGTATTGTCCTTGTGTGAAATTTCTTGAATAGTAATTTAATAAAAAATAAAATAAAATTGCAATACCAATTCATGATATTTTGTGTATTTACCTCTTCGGTCTTACAATCATATTAAATTGTCTCAATGTATTTTTAATCATAATGAATATAAATAAATTTACATAGTAAAAAAGTAGATACATGTATATAAGCCTCATATTTAGCCACATTATCAGTACATATAAAATTAAGTAGAAAAGAATATAGAAAGATCTAATCACCTAAGGGAACTATCAATTTAACCCCACCATAGAACCAATCATACAACTTTAACTATTGAAAATTATATAGTTGAAGTGGATGAAAAATAAATCTTTAATATTTGGTCACTAGGACAACATGTATCTAGAGATACATAAGTTGGAAAGAATGATATGAATAATTGATTGACACATTACTAACTCTAAGAGTAGCATTTTAGATCATGTGGTAAGACCCAAAATTTTAGCCTCAAGAACCATGTATTTAGAGGATCTTCTTTTCTAATCACATTTATCTCAATTCTTATGATAAAAATATCACAACCAAGAATATAATTTCTATGTTAATTTACTATGTCTCATTCAAAACTAAGTGTGAATAATGTAATAAATGTGTTCTTTTATGTTCTCATCATGTTTTGTCAATAAAATTTTAGTACTATACTTAGTAGTAGATAGATATAATATTAGAGTTTTCAAATGAGTAATATAAATAAGAATTTATTGTTTTTCAAATATTTCCCATATCATTAAATCATTTTGGGCATTCTTTATTCTTCTGAAATTTTAGATATTTCTTCAAAATATTGGGAAATTATAATGATTGATCTGCTATCTATGAAGTTAAATTTATAATTCCTTGAATCTCCATAATAGATATGAAGTTTTGAAAGTAGGTAATAATATTTATAACCAAAATCAATTTTTTTGCCTTTCCTTGATGCAATGAATCCTAATAAATCACTACTCTTCATGCCAAATACACATATTTAGGTATTAGTTAAACATTGTATTATTGTAGGCATGTATAGATTCTTTTAAATCTTGAATATGGAGAGTACTTGTGCCATATTTTTAAGAAATATAATTCAAACAATCATTTAAAGTAATATACATAAAGTCCCTAAAGAATGAGATAAAAATTAGCTCTAGTATTTTCTATTTAAAATTCATTGCAACATAGAAAAATGTACAACAATGAGTGGTAAGAAATTATGTTCTAGTCTTTCATATTGAGAATAAGTTAATCGTAGCTTTTAAATCCCTCCATTCATATTGTTCATCTCATACTTAATGTTATAATCTACAACTATCGTAAAGATGGGTAATGGGGATTCATCCATAGGTAAGGATTATAAGATCTCTAAAGTTAGTAAATATAAAAAATACATCTATAAACACTAGACATGAAATTCATATTGGAAATCTATGGGAATAATCAGTTGGTATAATAAATCTTGTATTCAAGATCTTTTTATTTTTATGAGCCAACATGATACATACTTGTATGATATGTTTTGGATTTTAAATGCATTCAATGTGCATCCATTATCATTAATCAACTACAAATGGAAAAAAAATATGTATTCAAAAGAAGAATTATTCTAAGAAATTTTTAATTTGTAGCAGTAAAAGGAATGTCTATTTTTTATGAGTCAACTACATCATTTGCATTGTCGTCAGAAATTGTTATCTTCAATTTTATGCACCCTTGTGAAGTCAATCCAATCAAAGGAGTCAACTTAGGAGAATTAAGCTCTTGTGATCTAGTGACTTCACTAATTTTTTTTAAATATTACCAATCCCTAACAATTAATAAAAATAAATAAAAATATATATGCATATTTATCCTTAGATCTATAGATTAGATAATAGATCTATACCACATAAAAAATGACTCAAAACTATATAATTTTGACATATATTTTAGCAACCCAAAATGTTGGCTCTTGCACTTTTAGGGTTTTTCACCTAAAAGGAGAGAGATTTAGGTCCCAAAATGCTTATGTAACACTCAAATTAGGATGTATTAAATGTGATATGATGTAAATGATATTAACTAAATGCAATTGACTAATTAAAATGAACTAAAATGAATGCAAAACTGCAATTTACGCTATGTTTGAAAACACATTCTAGTATGCAAAAGACTATGAAAATGAAGAAATTATGTAGAAAAAAAGGTACAAGGGTAAATATGAGTGCACTTAGATGAAATATGAGTTGTCTAGAGTGTTTGGAATGCTGATGAATTTTACTAATTTTTCACAGTGGGACTCATTCGCCTAGGGTGGCGAATTAGTCCTCCTATTGATGAAAAATTATCGAGAGCTAATTTTTATCTGTTAGGATCTTAAATATTACAAAGTTCAAGCTTCTAGTTCTAAGGTGGGACTCATTCACCATAGGTGGTGAGTCAATCCTCTCCCAAATTTCTAAAAAACCAAGAGACAACTTTGTAACACTAGATCTGGGAATGTCTCCTTATCAGGTTGTCGAAGTCAAATCTACACAAAATGGACAAATAAGTCTCTCTAAGCTTGAATTTGACTTATGTTGACTTGCAGTACCTAGTTGACATGAAAATAAATCTTCAACACATTATAACTTGTCAAATCTAAAAATAAAATGGTTACAAATACACAAGAAAAAGGGGAAAAATGATTAGGGTTAGTGAACATGGGTTTGCCTTGGTTAAACCCCACTTTTGGTAATTAAACCCTTGAAAAGATAATGAAATGCAAGAGAAAGATAAAGCAATAACATGCAAATGATATCCACTCACCTAACTATTGATCTTGTAATTATGAAGTAATGTCAATTTGGTAGCTTCAAAGTGCTTGAAAAGAGCTTTAATTGTTGATGTAAGATGTTTGAATTCTTGAATGTATAGGTGAATAAGTGAATTTGATGAATTTGGGGGGGGGGGGGTTTGAAATGAGATGAAATTACCTTATTTATACAATTCTTGTGCCTTACTATCCATTCATACCTCATCATAGGTTGACATCAAGTGTTTTTGAATAAAATCCTGAAAGGAAATTTGAAATCTTTTAAATTTGGGGCCAAGGAGGATTCATTCGCCACCCATGGCGAATGGGTCCCATCTAGGACCCAAAAATATTTTTCAGGAATAATGTTGTATGCAAGGTTATTTGTCAGGATAACATTAAGAAATACACTTAATTAAGTCATATAAGGGCATAAAAAGACAAAATAAAGCATGAGAAAGGTGTAAATAGTGAACACATGCCTAGAAAAGTGTGAAGGCTTGTTACAAGACCTTACAACACTTCAATATAGGACTTGTTGATGAGAAAAAGATGGTTCTTAAGTAAATTGCATTAAATAAAATCTAGAAGAATGTAGAAATTTCTTACAACACTTCACAACACCTTCACAAGACATCGTTCTTTGAGTTTTAGTACCTAAATAAGCATGTTCAAGCCATGATACAACATAAAATCAAAGCAACATAGTTCCAACACAATGAAACAAGACCTAAAAGGCCATGAAAATGACAAGGGACCATTTTTCTATGAAACATTTAGCCCCCACTTTAGTGAGAGGATGAACCTACTTCAAACTCACACTAAAGTAGCCATGAACATCGAGGGGGGGTTCAAATGCACTTACACTAGCAAGATGGAATACAACAATCAGGAGAGATGATCAAGCCCCCATTATGAAGATCCCATGGAAAACTAGGCATAAGGACAAAGGAGCACGCAAGTGTTGAAAAGAATTGAATGAGGCTTCGATCATCAATCCAACTAGTTGTCAAAAGACATCTAGGTTGATTGTTTGAAAAAGGGAATATGTACTCACTTTGGGGCCACATAATTAGTTGTCCTCAGGGTGGGAAGGCCCAAAAAGTAAGATACATACGCTAGTTGGTATGCACTCAAAAACACTTAGGTGGCTATGGGGAAAAGTCATGCCACTAGTTGGGCTTCCCACTCAACCATGATAAAGATATACCACTTGATAAATTTAACAAGGCACCACAATGCCAAAGAAAATGTAAATGCTAAGCTTTAAATAGTATGAAACTATAGGCATGCAAGTTGTGTTATGCAAGCTAGCCAAGAAATGCAACAAAAACTATAAAATGAAAAAATGTAATGTGAAATATTGTTCAAAGGAGTCTTGTTCAGTTTATGCAAGGTTAGTCACTTAGGGAACATTGTGTCTGATGTCTCCAAGAGAGGTCCAATCAAATAATAGTATATTTTCATCTTAGGGGATGCAGTGCGTCGCATCAAACCACAAAGAGGAATACAATATGTTGAGATAGATCACACTTATGAAGGACATCACACCCAACGTCATCCACAAAGTGACAAATGCATCAAGTAAACAAAAAGGATACACTAAGAAGCATGAATGAAAATGAAATAATGGTAATGTATGCCCCCCACTTTAAAGTAATTGCTACACATCATTTTGTGAGAAATTACTTGAAAGTAGAGAAGAAAAGAAAATGCAAAAAGAAAACAAGACATGAAAACCCACTTGGAAAGATTTTTTCCAACTCATATGTTTTGAGGTTAGTTTGTGTCATGTCAAGGAAAAGAAAGAAAAGGAGTTTCCCTCTAGAAAAGAAAACACACCAAACACATATGGGATCTATGGATTTGGGGTCAGTATGCTCGTTGCTGCAATGTTTTATGAAAGAGCGTGGAACTATCATAATTCCCCAAATATACATAGAACTAGAAGAAAAATAGCAAAAAAAAAGGAAAAAAAATTCCATTTTGAGTCAACATGGAAGAGACATTGTGGTCTCAATGCCTTGCATTTTCCCCAAAACGAAAAAGAAAATGAAAAAGCTTTTGGGTCAACATGAAGGATACATTTCGGTCTCAATGTCTTGCATCATCCCCAAAAGGAAAAACACAAGAAAGGAAAAAGGAAAAGAAGGAAAAAGGACCATTTTGGTCAACATGGAAGAGAAATAGGGCGTCTCTATGCTTTGCGTCATCCCCAAAAGGAAAAACACAAAACAAATCACAATGAATAGAAGAATAAAGGTACGAATAGAAGAAGTGT
The DNA here is from genome assembly GCA_007258455.2 of Sequoia sempervirens. Classification (NCBI taxonomy): domain Eukaryota; kingdom Viridiplantae; phylum Streptophyta; class Pinopsida; order Cupressales; family Cupressaceae; genus Sequoia; species Sequoia sempervirens. Next base: position 596,928,746 of record VDFB02271358.1, read on the forward strand.
ACAAAGAGAGGAAACATCAAATGCACGATATGGTGGAACATGATACACACACGAAATGAAAAATAAAATAAAGGACAAGTAATACAATTGTAAGTCAACTGTTAACTAAGTTATTTGTTTCTTAGTCTTGGATGGACAAGCATAAAAAGGAATAACATGGTTAAGAGACATAAACAAATGCATTACAAGGACAAGGCTAAGAATGTCTTGCCCCCCACAAAGTGTAAAGGCAAAAATGAGCTGAGATGGGTGATGGAAAAGGGTCATGCAATTGTGAGAATAGGAAATTCTACAACTATGGCATGACAAAAGGGATGGAGATTGATTTAAGGTATGACGGGGAAACAGTCGGCATCAGTGAAGTGATACTTATCCTGTATGTCTTTCCATGTCCGATATTATTTTGTTCAATGTCCAAGGATACAATGATATTCGCAATATGGTATATGAGAATCATCAGGGAAAATGACCAACCTATTGGAAGGTGGTAAAAGTATAAGACCTTTGTTTAAAAGTAGTTGAATCCTCCTTTCACATTCAGGTGGAGGATGTGTAGGAAACTTAATCTTCTTTAATTTGTATGGTCATTTGTGTTTACTAGGTTCTCCTTTTTCATGAATAGGAGGAAGGGGACCGAAAGGGATCCTAACATCCTTGTCATTAGAAGGAGAGAATGGTTGTTCACGTGGAAGGATAATGTTCAAGTTAGAAGGATTTAAGACCACTATACTAGCATCTTGGATTCTCCTAGGTTGAAGAGGATGTATGTCAAGATGAGAAGGATCTTGATATCCTAGTCCTGTTGTATGTGCTTCAATTGATTTTTGTTCAAGAAGTTGATGGATGTCATGTTCATGTTTTGTGTCACAACCTTGTTTACTTAATATAGTGAATCCTTTTCCATATTTTTCTTCAAGGTTAATAGGAATGTTTGTGACTTTGTGGTTATAGAATGGTTGGGATTGTGGTGGTTGAGAGGAACTAGGTCCACTTCAGGGAGGAACTATAAGTTTGATGTTGACTTTAGGATGTAAATAAGCAAAGTGATCAAGTGGTGCAACAATAGGAAGTTATTGTGATCTCATAGAGGGGTAAAAGGTTTCATTTGCTTCCAGGTTGTCAAGGAAATCATTGTAGAATGTATTCATGCTAACATCGTCTTCTCCAATGATGTCTACATCACAAGGAGGAAAATCATGAGGAGTTAAACAAGAATGAGATTGTTCAAGATCATTAAGGTCACAACAAAAGGTACAATTGGACATGTCTAAAAATGATTTTAAATATTTCCAAAACTTATTGAAAAAAAATGCCATGATGCAAATAAAGTAAGATGCAATAAATGAGGAAAAACAAAGAATCTATAAATGAAAACAAAATATAGGAAAAGAAAAGTCTCCTGCAGAAAAATGCCAAAGAGATTATAAAAATGTTGTTTCAGAACTACAGAGGGATTGATTCTCCCCAGGTGGCGAATGAGTCCTAAGATGCAATTTTTTGTGTTTTTTAGAATTTTAAGAGTGATTTTAATGTTCTATAGAATGCAATTACAGATGTAGAATGCATATTTTTACTTTTTTCAATGAAATTGAATGCAAAAATGAAAACTAAATGAATGTTTCACTAATACAAAATGAAAGGTCCTATAATGCAATAACATATCAATGCCCTAATTTTGTATTTAATGTTATTTGTTAGGATAACATTGAAAAATAAACTTAATTAAGTCATATGAGGGCATAAAAAGATAAAATAAAGCATGAGAAAAGTGTAAATAGTGAAGATGTGTCTAGAAAAGTGTGAATTCTTGTTACAAGACTTTACAACACTTCAATATAGGACTTTTTGATGAGAAAAAGGTGTTTTTTAGGTAAATTGTATTAAATAAAGTCTAGAAAGATGTAGAAATGTCTTACAACACTTCACAACACCTTCACAAGACATTGTTCTTTGAGTTTTAGTACCTAAATAAGCATGTTCAAGCCATGATACAACATAAAATCAAAGCAACATAGTTCCAACACCATGAAACAACACCTGAAAGGCCATGAAAATGACAAGGGACCATTTTTCTATGACACAATAATAACCTATAATAAACTATAATTCTATACAAAATCACAAACAATTATATATTAGAAGCATTTACATTTTCTACCCAATAACCAAAATCTATATTACTTCTAGATTATTCTTTATCATTATTCCTAAATATAAATACTATAATGGAAAAGGGAAATCACTCAGGAGGGAAACAAATTTTTCAAACATGTTCCAATTCAATAAACTAGACTTAAATGTATACCTCCCATGACTTATCTATAATTTTGTTCTTGTGAGGGATGAAATCTAGTGAGTAGGAATGATGCCAACTCATCCCTCTTCAAGCACATGTTCGCAACTTCTTGTGTGGCTGATAGTTGTGCCTTTTGTTCGACAATTTGTTGTTCTAGCTAATGAAGTGTCCTTGTACACCCATGCACGAGATCCTCTACCCTTTCTCTTGCTTCCCTCACCATACTATTTACTGCATCTTCCCTTTAATAATCCTCAATGCCCTAAAATAAACCCACATCAAAAAAATGATTTTTTTCTACTTAACTAAAAGAGATCAGCAAGAAAAATAGAAAGAGTCTATGTAATTACTTAAAAAGAATTTTGAGGAAATGACTAGTTCCAAAAGCTCTATGTACTAGGGAAAACATTTTGGGATCTATGGATGGAAAGTTCACTTATGATGCCAATTAGGACTAATATGCCAAACTAGGAAACTTAATCCAATTTCGGGAAGACTGTGCTGGAATAGGTTTCAGATAAATGGGTACTTAGATCTACAAAATTCCTATTTAGGCCTAGGCAATGTGACTCATTCACCAATAGTGGTGAATCAGTCCACCTTTGGATTTTTGGAAATTCAAAATAGGAAACTGTAGCCCTCAATCTACTCTTCTGCTCCTGATACAAATTTGGGTCTAAAACTATAAAATTCAACCTATAGAATCTTCTCCAACCTTCTCTTAGGACTTTGACAAATTTGACTTGTTTTGACCACTTTTCCAATCTTAACTTCTTGGTAAATCTACAACCTAGCCTAGCAAATCCCACACAAGAGGAGGGAAAAATGTTGTGGGGTTAGTGAATAGGGGTTTGCCTTGGTCAAACCCCTAGTTGGTAATTAAACCCTTGAAATGAAATGAAATAGAATGGAGAGTGATGAATGAACAAATAATTATGTTGCAACTCAACAAACCCTATCAATAAGGTGATGTAAACATGTAAGTATTGGCTCAAATGGATACATGGACTTGAACTCTAGATAGGTTGGTGTTGATGGATCTTGAATGCAATGCTTGCAAATACTACACCACAATTGTTAGCTCTAAAACAACATTATGCAAACAATATTTGACATGATGAATGATGCTTGAAAATGCTCTTGATTTCTTAATAATCTTCCCTTGAAATGACTTGAATGCTCTTGTAAACTATATGCATGAATACTTGAATGATAGGTTTGAAAATGAGGGGAAGAAGCTTGTATTTATACTCAATTATGCAATAATTCATGAAATTACATCACAAGCTGACCTTAGATCTTGGAGAATAAAAACCCGCTAGAATTTTGAATTAAATTTGAATTTTGAGCTATAGAGGACTCATTCACTATTCTTGGCAAATGGGTCCCACCTAAGGGGACTCATTCACCCAGAATAGCGAATGAGCCCCACCTTTGGCATTTAAGGTGGGTTTCAAGATTTTGATGTTTTAAATGATATTTATAGGGATTATTCTCAAAAATACACACAGGTAAGGCGTGTGGATGGAAAATGAGGCCAATTAATGCATAAGAAAGCCCAATTATTAATGAAAAACCTAGGGGTGAAGCCATAATAGTGGTTTACAATTTGATGGAGGAAGGAAAATTGAGAAAAAATGATCCCATGGCAAAAAAAATGGTTTTAGGGGTTCGCATGAACCTACATGTTCGACCGAACTAGGGTTCGAGCAAACCCATTAACTATTGGGCCTACATTTCCCGCCCAAAAAAATAAAGGGAAAATGCATATTAGTGGGGGTTCGAATGAACCCTGGTTCACTAGAACCCCCATGGTTCTAGCGAACCCCCTTTTTCCCTAATTTTTTAATTTGTTCACACAAAAAACCTAAAATTTTACGCTTTCAAGCTCCGGTTGGGGATGAAAATGGGGGAATATTTAGAAACCAAACTTGGAATCGGTAGCCTCAGAAGAGCTATCTAATGAATATAATTTTAGTATGTTTTGGTTTTATTATCTATCTATTTTTTAAGTTTTATTAAATATAGGTTTTTCATCGAAAACAAAAATCTTTGTTTTGCACAAGTGGAAAAATAGAAGATTATAAAAAAAAAATTAAAAATACGAGTGCACCAGATATTGAAGTCCTTGATCCAACAGAAAAGAGAGAAGAATTTCGATACATACAGAAAAGTTATGCATTATACGGTCACGCTATGTCAAATTGTCATTTGATTGACTTTGAAACTTGATTAAAGAAAAATATTTAATAAAAAACTATCTAACCAAGTGGAAGCACTAGATATCGAGTTAGAAATCTAAATTTGAAAGAATTGAATTTTATCCTTATGGAAAAAAATTTATACGTTATACAGTGTGCGTCACTTTTTAAAAATGCTTTTTTTGAAAAAACCAATTTTGTGGGAGATGGAAAAAGAAGTGCAATCTAATTCCAAAAAAATTGAAAAAAATATTTTTAGAATCTACAGAAAAAATGTGACAATACTCTAGTCTACATCATCTTCAAATTCCTTACGGTTTAATCGCTATAGGTGCCCGAATGTGGAGATTGTGTTAAGAAAAAAAATATCAGTGTCCAGTTAGGCCAAAAAGTGTAAACCACTATTGTGGGATCACCCCTAGAAATGTGTGAAAGTATGTTACAACACTTTACAACACTTTAAAACAAGGCTTGGTAAATGATGAAAATAGGTTATTTATGTTAAATACATTAACAAGACCCTAGAAAAGCGTGAAAGTGTGTTACAACACTTTACAACACTTGTGCAAGGTACCACTTGAATCCTTTTAGTTCACAAGGGACCAAGAGCTAATGTGAATGTTTTATCCACATTACAACACTAAATCAAGGAAACATTAAGCCAAAATCTATAAGGACCCAAACGAGTGTAAAAATTTCTACAACGGTGTTACCGCCACCCCGCATATAGCACACAATAGAGCTGGTGGTATGGTGGTACCACTAACCCATAAGGGGTGGAATAAAGGTGCTAGTGATAGTGTGATATTTTTACCACCTTACCGCGGTAGGGTTTTGGAGATATTTGTGGTTTTGTGGTGGTAATTTGGTGTGTTGAATGTTGTAACCCACTAGCCTATGATGTGTTGGTGAAACCCCTGGTTGGAGAACAATGGTTGGTTGCTAACTTTTGACAATTAAATGATGATTACTTGGAAAATGAATCATACATTAGAGAGACTTGATGTTCTCGAAGAGAACATGAAGAGAGTCTCTTTGATGGGTCGACACAATTAATGTTGGTTACCTATAGAAGTTGAAATGATAGTTAGGAACTAAACAGTTGGTTTCTTGGAATTGAAGCGACCATGGATGAATATCGATTATACATTGTGACACTTTGCAATGAGTGAAGGTCTTATTTATTGTTTTATTGATTGATTGATTGATCAAGTGATGTTCTACATTGTATGCTATAAAAGCATTATAATGGTGTGAGAGCAACTGTAATTAGAATTTGTGTTGGGGGTTGATTAGGGAAATGTATGCTATTGTGAATTGACACTTGAAAGTTAAGTGTGCAACTCTATATGTAATCCTATTTACTATAATACAAAGTGGATTTACTTGGTGTGTGGGTTTTTCTCCCATAAGAGTTTTCCCACGTAAATCTTGTGTTTAATTCTGTGTGTTGTCTAATTGATTTACTCTGTTGATTTTATTAATGTGTATCTTAATAACTTGTAACTCAAATTAAGTGAAGTTTTATGCACTTCTCTTCTGTGGATTTTGCATTTGGAAGGTGTTTCCACAATGATATTTCCTTACACCTTTTTCATTCCTTGATCCAAACCCTACTTCTCTTTTAATCTCAACCCTCCATCAACCAATCAATCCTTGCCTATGGTTCCTCTCATGAAAATTTTATATAATGAGGCCTTGGCTCTCATTCTTCACATAACATCCTCCATATCCTTATGTTTCACAAATATCCATTAAATCCATCTCTATCCTACCATCACGTTGCCCAAGTATTGAGAAACCACATCCACAACCAACATTGGAGCAAATCTGTAAGACTAGGGTGCATCTTGTGAGCTCAATCCATGAGGAGAAGAGCAATGAATGTATAATTTTATAGTAGTGTACAAGTACAAAATTTTGTCACACTTGTTAGAAAGTGTTACTTTTTGTTATATCTTATCTTATATTTTGACTTTTAACTCATATTTCCTAGGTAGTTATGATATGTTTTCACATGAAATAGGATTAATACACTTTTCACAATCCTATTTAATCCCATGTCTAACCTTGACTATAAACCATGTAGACTCGTGTATAAACAAACAATTAAAATATTCAAAAACTATTGGATTTAATTTTATTACAATACTAAGCATTGAATATTGATCTCTCTTATGCTTTCATGAACAAAAGGAGAAAACCCTATGGGGAGAAACTCCTATCCAAAAGAGAGATAAGAAAAATAAATTCTCTCAATAATGAATGAGAAGGACAAAACCTCATGCAAGGAAAAATTCCCCTCCATAAGAGAGAAGTAGAAGATACCATGAAACCCCCCTCAATGTTGAGTCTCATGCAATGATGGTAGAAGCTCAATATTGAATGTTGAAGATGATCAAACAACATCAAACAATGTTCCTCCCCTTATGAAGAAACAAAACCAAGATCTTATGCAGGATGTCTTCCCATTCCAAAAAGGAATATGAGGGAAAAAGAATGATGTGTGATATCTCTAAATAATGCTAAAGTATCTCCATGTTGATGTCAAAAAATGTCCCACACCAAACATTCATTCTAGGTCACATTATCGAAGAAGAAAATCCAGTAGAATCTCATAGAAATGATTGTAGAACACAAACCAAAGACAAAGGTACCTTCTCTGAATCTACAAAAAATCCTCTTCCAAATGTTGTCCAAAAGAATCCACTGTCACATCAAACTGCAAAGAATGATTATGTACATAATGAATAAGAGGGCTAGAGTTTTCCCTTACAACTAGTGAAAAAGGATCATCTCCATCAAAGAGAAGATGAATGCAATAAAAAATTTCTCCCAAATCTGAAATGTGGGACTCAAAAAGGAAACTAATAATGTCTGTCAAGTACTCATCCCAAGTTGATCTCTAGAAGATGATGAATGTTACTACACTAAATCACAAGGAGCCTAAAATATGGAATCACAAGAATCCTCAGGTACAACCGTAGATTAAGGGGGTGATATTTCAATGAATGTCATTTTACAATAGTAGATTAAGGGGATGGCATTTCAATGATGGGTTCTTGACCGTCAGCGTTAGAATATTCTTCGGAATATACTTTGCTAGAATATTCTTTGCAATCATCGATGGAATGCTTGAATGATGATCGTGGGTTTGATTTGACCTATGAGTAGGTAGAAAAGACTACAATGGAGTTTTAAATTATGCCATGTGACAGCATGTGTATCGCATACAATACTTGTCTACAGACTTTTTGAAAGTCTGTAGACCATAGATATAACAAAAAAAAATTGTGAATTAAATAAAACATTTGTAGATATATATTAGTTTTTATTTTTTTAAAAAAAATTCTATAATTTTTAAGAAATTAAAAAAAACCTACAAAATTATTTATGCAACTACAATAATTATGCGATCATGTGGTCATATGAGCAATAGAGGGGGCATTTTTTTCCTTAGGCTCTAGGTGAGCTACGCAGATTTTGACGAATTAAAAATTAATCTTAGGGCTTGTGGGCTTCCTAGATGTGATCGTAGGGTCAAATTTGACCCAAAGTGCTCCAAAATGGTAGCTACCTCTTGGATTTAGCATCCACACTTCAACTTCAAACCCTCATATATCTAATGCCATATGTCTGATTTGGACAAAACAAAAGGAAAAACTAACTTTCTCCAATTTTAACCTACAATACAAATCCACAAAGAGGAAACCCCCACATTTAGTGTTTATTTCAAGATTTTATGATTTTGTAGATCATCATTTGATGCAAGAGAAGAGCATACTCAATTTTTCAATATTTACCAAGATCTCTCAATAAAGACTAACAAGAAGTAATCCCACAAGCTCTAATACCATATAAGAGTTGGTATAGAATAACTATATAACATGCAAGATTTGGCTAAAGATGGTAGCGATCAAGGATCTAGGAACTTCATGAAAGCACAAGAGAGATCAATATGCAATGGTCAAAATTGTAATGGAATTAAATCCAATGGTTGTTCAATATTAGAATTGTTGATTTACACATGAGATCAATTGGTTATATAGCCAAACTGAGACATAGGATTAAATAGGATAATGACAAATGTCTTAATCTTATGTCATGTGACAACATATCATAACTACCTATGACACGTGTGCTAAAATTCAAAAGATAAGATAAGATATAATGACAACTAACACCTTCTAGAAATATTCCCTCCTAGAACCTAAGTAAACTTAACATGTAAATAGGACCTACTAATGATAGATAGGTAAAATACCTATTTACAACATCAGTTATTCCATCATTGATAAATAAATTTATTTATATAAAAAAAGGTATGGTTTTTTATTAGTCCAGTTATTGTTATCTTTTGTGAAATTCGAATAGTGATCCTATATCTAACTATGATTGACCTATTTTGACTTGATTTCACATTGGGACAAAAGGCTAACTAGGGTTGATTCTTATTTGTTTACACAATGGAGAGCCAATATCTTAGGGTTTGTGTCACTTTTTAATCATAAATGGGAAAGGTTGATGTGTGTTTTAACAAGCCTATCTGACATGTAACCTTATATTTTAAAATGCATTTTATTGCATAGACAAAAACAAAATCTCATAGAACAATCCTAGATTAGTGCAATAGTGATAGAGGGGAACCTATGACTAAAATTTGAGGTTGAATTGTATGTATAGGTGCATATGAAACCCTAGACATAAGATGATTCCTCTTGAGATCTAAAAAACATTGAAATGTAGGTTGTAGTCTATTTTTTGTTTCCAATGATTATCAACTATCAAAAAATTTGGATTTGACCTACACACATGAAAAGAGGGGTAAAGGTTGTGTTGAATAGGGCTTTCCTATGTCAAAATCCTTTTTGGTATTTCTACCTCCATGTAGAACAAATGATGATGATCAAGAGGGCATACCCTAGGTCAAGCAAAGGCCAAAACAATAATTTATTGAAATGATAAAGGATAATTGATAATATTACCTTTGGTATGAAATCCTTGATGAAAGGATTCAACACCACAAGTTCCAATAAATGTTGATAGATGGATGCCTTGATTGCTTGATAGATCTACAAGAGGTTAGTCCAAACAACATAATATATTGTTGTATATAGCATGTGGAGGATAACTCAATACATCTTCATAATTTTATCATAATAGCTTCTTCCTTTTTTCTTTCCTATTCAAATAAGAATAAAACATTTTTATATATACATCCTTATTGATATTTCTGATTGTAGGCCAAGATGGGATATTTTAAAACCACCAAAGATTGACACCAAAATTCAAATTTGAATTAGGATACATTTAAGGTCAAGGGAACCCAATGCTCTTGATTGGGTGCTTTTTACTAAATTTTGTTGAGATGTTGGCCCACTTTAAATATATTTTATCAATCTAGACCTCAAAATAAGTAAATTATTATTATAATTAATATTTTAGGAAAAATAGGGTGTAAAGATAGTGTGAAATTGTTAGGGGTGATAATTTATGATGCTATAATTAGCCCACACTTTAGTGAGAATATGATCTTATGTTCATACTCAGACTAAAGGAATAAATATCGATAACAAAATAGTGAAGATATAATATGACCCCAAGTTGAAAAGTGTGTAAGCCTCCAACATAGGATCTCATCAATCCATAATGTCAAGACAAACATGCGCACATGACAAGGAAAGATTAATTCATACATAAAGCACTCAATGAAAAATAAATGGAGTACATTTAAAAGAATACATAAAGAAAAAACACTACATATAAAGAATAGATGAACCAAACACATGGAATATATGAGGAAAACATGTGAAATACATAGAGAAAATAGACCAATACACAAAGAAAACACATAAAAGATGCAAGGAAAACACATAATCAGTACAATAGAAAAAATAAGACATAAACACAAGGTTAGTAAACTAAAATGGATTTGAGTTAGTAAGGTAAAGAGACCTCAATCTTAAATCTGTCTCAAATACCAAATGCCATCCCTCAAATATGATATTAGAAAAAATGGTGCCCTCATAGGACCAGCAAGATACATTATGCTAAATCACTCATGAGTTACATAGATCCACTATCTAGCAATATGTATTATGTTGGGTGACCACATAAAAATGCTCAAGTTCATGAATCAACGAGCTATGTTAAGCCAAAACCATGGACTATTTTTCTAACTAGACTTCAAGGAGCACATAAAAGTTTAATGTCATGGGGGATGAATCAGTTATTAGTGTTAATATAACCTCACCATAGAACCAATCATACAACTTTAACTATTGAAGTATATAGTTGAAGTCGATGACAAATCAATCTTTCATATGTGCTCATTAAGAAAAGATGTATTTACAGATGCATAAGTTCGACATGATGCTATGAATAACTGATCAACTCATTAGTAACTATAAAAGTAATATTTTAAATCATGTGGTAGGACCCAAAATTTTAGCCTTATGAATCATGTATTTAGAGAATCTTATTTTAAATTCAGATTTATCTCAATGCTTATGATGAAAATATCACAACCAAGAATGAAATTTATTTGTTAATTTACAATGTCTCATTCTAACGAAGTTTGGATAATGTAATAAATGTGTTCCTTTATGTTCTCATCATTTTTGTCAATAAACTTTCAATACTAGAGTAATTAGTAGATAGATATAATAATAGAGTTTTTAAATGAACAATAGAAATAATAATTTATTATTTGTCAAATATTTCTCACATCATTAAATGATTTTGGGCATTCTTTATTCTACCAAAATTTTACATATTTCTTCGAAATATTGAAAAATTGTAATGCTTGATCTACTAACTATGAAGTTAAATTCACAATTCTTTGAATCTCCCCAATAGATACGAAGTTGTGAAATTAGTTAGTATTATGTTTAACTAGAATCACTTTTAATGTCTTCCCTTAATACAATGAATCCAAATAAATCACTATTTTTCACACCAAATACATATTATCTAGGTTTTAGTTAAACATTGTACTATGGTAGGCATGCATAGATTCTTTAAAATCTTGGACATGGAGTGTCCTTGTGCGATAATTTTAAGAAATATTATTCACACAATCTCTTAAAATAATATACTTAAACTCCCTAAAGAATAAGATAGTAAGTAGCTCTACCATTTTTTTTTTAAAGTCATTACAAAACAACTAAATGTACCCCAATGAGTGGTAAGAAAATATTGTGTTCTAATGTTCCAGTATTGAGAGTATGTTAATTATAGCTTTTAAATCCATCCATTAATGATAGCTCATCTCATACTTAATGAGATAATCTACAAACATTGTAAAGTTGGGTAACGGGAAGTCATCCATAGCTAAAGATTATAAGCTCTCTAAAGTTAGTAAATATAAAAATACATCCATAAGCACTAGCCATAAGCATCATATTAGAAATTTAGGGGAATAATCTATTGGTATAATAAATCTTGCATTCAAGATGTTTTTATTTCTATGAGCCAACTTGATACATGCTTGTATGATATGTTTTAGTTTTTAAACACATTCAATGTGTATCCATTATCATTAATCAATTATAAAGGGAAAATTTGTATGCATGGAAAAGAGGAATTATTATAAGAAATTTTAGATTTGTAGCACTAAATGGAAGGTCTAATTTACATTAGAGTCATCTACATCATTTGCATTGTAGTCAGAAATTGTTTTCTTCAATCTTATGCACCATTGCAAAGTCAATCCAATCAAAAGAGTCGACTTAAGAGAAATAAACTCTTGTGATCCAGTGACTTGCCCATTTCTTTTTAAATATTACCAATCTTTAAAAACTAATAAAGAGCAAAACTAAACAAATATTCAAATTTATCGAGTTCAGATCCATAGATTACATAATAGATCTATACCACATAAAAACGACTCAGAACTATAAAATAGACCTATGATAAACTATAATTCTGTACACAATCACAAACAATTACATATTAGAAGCGGTTATATTCTCTACCCAATAACCCAAATCTATATTACTTCCAAATTATTCTTTATCACTGTTCCTAGAATTAAATACTATAATGGATTTAAGGGCAATCACTCACAAGGGCAACAAATTTGTCAAACAGATTCCAATTCAATAAACTAGTCTTAAACTTATACCTCCCATAACTTATCCATAATTTTGTTCCTGTGAGGGATGAAATCCAGTGAGTAGGAATGATGCCAGCTCATCTCTCTTCAAGCGCGTGTTCGCAACTTCTTCTTGCGTGGCTGCTAGTTGTGCTTCCAGTTCAGCAATTTGCTGCTGCAGCTGATGAAGTGTCCTTGTACACCCATGCACGGGATCCTCTACCCTTGCTCTTGCTTCCCTCACCATACTATTCACTGCATCTGCCCTCTGATAATCCTCAATGCCCTAAAACAAACCCACATCAGAAACATGAATTTTCGCTACTTAACTAAAACAGATCAGCGAGAAAAATAGAAAGAGTCTACGTAATTACTTGAAGCGTTTTGAGGACATGACTGGTTCCAAAAACTCTGTGTACTAGGGCAAACTTCTTGGGATCTGTGGATGGAAAATAAGGAGCCAGAACACAGGACTCTGAACATTTTTTTCGATGCTTCTTGCAGCTCGCGCAAGGCTTACTATTTTGTGTCGCCATATATGCTCCTCAGACAATTTTAAACTCCCTGCAGTAAAGAAAACAGTCAATTAGCAAACATCTTTCTTAAGAACACAGATTTGATATTCTCCACAAACAATCTTGAAACTCTCAAGAAATCAGTCTTGAAACTCTCACCTTGGCTAAATTAGCAACGTACATGATCACGGAGGACTGTCCAGATCAATAGAGCTTCCTCAAACATTCTGAGATCTAATCGGCCACTGTATAAAATACAAATCATGGGCAGAGGTTTCTCAAGGACTTTGACAAGCCTCATGCAAGTCGAAACGTTATACTATATAAAACCAAGGGGATAAGAGGAAAGTTCCTGCACATATAATATGGGTGTGAAATCGTTCCAGGTCAAGGGGACTAGAGGAAGATCCCTGCGCATATAATAATATTTTGCCAAAAAATGAACGAGGGAGGTTGTTTCCACAAAGAACGGAAAAAATGGACCAATCTCTTAACAGAGCTTTGGAAATACGCCGAGTACAGGTGTAATGAGAGGACAGGCAATCTATCAAACGTGCGAAAGCCTTCCCAATACATAAGCGTTTTCTAGAAAACGTTTCAAGCGTTTCCACCATTAATGAAATTAGTTGGATTCTTTGAAATTCCCCTTATTTTGAAAGTATGGTAAGAGAGAGAAATCTCACTTCACGAAAGGAGAGGTTCCATACATACTAATCTGTTTAAAGTATATTTTTTATTAAAATTTTATAATATTAAGTATTTAGGAATGTTGATAATTTTGACTATCACTATAATCTATCTAATTTGAATCTAGTATCATATTAAAAAATATAAAATGATTACAAATTGATAATTTTTTACCATCTCAAAAATATAAATTAATTAGAAATTAAGTTGAAATAAAATTAAGTTTTCATATCTTTTAAAACATTATAGTTTTTATATTGTCACTAAAACATTTATGTCAAATTGTATTCTACATCAAATTGAACTTAATGTCAGACACCACTCTCTAATTTAAAATTCAATCTTAAATTATATTCAAAAGCATGCATATAAATTATTCTAACATTGACTTGGACTACTTTAATTATCCTATGACTTTTTATATTACAGTTATGCTTTAAATAATTAAATATTACAAAAGAAAGGAAAAAAAAAATCCATATTATATTTGCATTTGGACTATATGCAACAATTTAGAACCAAAAAAAAGACAAGAAGTAGGGATCAAATTTCACCACTACATGCCATTAAGACGAATTAGTATTCAACTTTGGTGTTCACTTTAGTTTGATTTTAAAATGTCTATTTTTGACAAAAGATCAATATAAAAAAATAATAATAATTTAAGTTAATCTATGACTTACAGGTTGGAATTAGCTTCAACTTTATATTGATTTAGTTATTACTTAGTAAACATTATTTAAAATTATTCTTCTATAAAGAATATTGTTGCAATTATTGGTGCTAAAATTACACTAATTCGCTAAAATCGAGCTTATAATGTTTGGTTACTCTCAATTATATACATCTTATTGTCTTAGGAATTGTTGATGGTCAAAACAACACAACAACATTAAACAGAATATTACTATTCTATTTCTCCTGAAAGAGAAAGACAACATATAGTAATCTAACTCCCAAGGTCCTGGTAATCGGTTCTCGATTATGCTGATTTCACTCAGTGATCAATATGATTGTAATGTTCAAGGGGCCTTTGTTGGTAATAAAGAACAAGAATGCATAACATCAGGTAGTCTATGTTTGGGGGGTTTTAAAAAAAAAGAAAAAGATGAAACAAAGGTTTAAATCAGAGAAACATGAATAAAATCCTTACGTATCCAGACATGCAGATCAACAATGAGTGTTCATCCTACCTAACCACAACTACAACAAGATGCAATCCATAGAATAAACTATGCTTCTGCATACATCCATAATGCTAATTCAGATATCATCAACATTCACTAAATTTACTTCAAACAAATCATTCACTCATCATTCAAAACACAAATCAAATGAATACCATAACAATTTGATTCACAGATAATCCAATGATATGACCTTGAACCCAGTTCCTTCTATTGATTTTCATCAAATAAAGAACAATTAAGCACAACAAAACACTGGTGTATGGATTAATCATATATCATTAACCTTATCAAAATGGATGCAAACTTTGAAAATCATCACATGAAAATGTATGAAAACTGTAAAATAATCAAGCCTCTTACTAAACTGTTCAGAGTATCTTTTCTAAAAGATTGAAAATCCTAGATCTAGTTTCTATCCTCTATCCTCAGGTGGTTGACCTTTCTTCAATTAGCTGACCTTTACAAAGTAGGTTATAATAGTACATATAGTGTGCCACATGCACGAATTTCTCAATCATTAATCAAGATCCACAATCCATGGAGTTGAAATTGAACGTAGAAGTAGACTCAAGAACCCCTGCTTTCAAGGCTGATCACTCCACTGTACAAGGAGGCAATCTCATACCCCAAGAAGAAAGTGAAATCCATAGATCAAACCCAAAGTCAAACTCATGTTAGAATCCATAAAAAAAGAAGAAGAGTAGATGGAACATGATGAAAGGAGTTAGTCACGTTTGCACTGAATGCTCAAGGATATATTTGTCATAACTAGAAAATATCTATTAGAGAGTATCCAAATCCGGCCCATCGAACCAATCACCTTCAAATTTGATTCTTTCAAACTCTGTAGAAACTAACCTTTGCATTTCCTTTAACTTGATTAGTTCCTTTTTAGCCATTTTTACCTCCTCCCAGATATCCATAAACTGATCTAGCAATAAACTCTCCCCATCATCTCCTTTTTGCATGATTTCTTCAAATCTACTCCTCCATTTCTCCCTTAGTTTATCCAATGACAGACCTTCTTTGTTTGAGGAGTCTAAATTGAGTACAATGGCCACAACTACCTCTAGCTCAACCATTTGTTGATTCAAGTCTTTACTCATTTCTCAGACTTCTTCCTGATGTCCATGCATGACCCTAAACTTGTATATTATGATGCTCATAGTTTTATCTAAAAAATCCTCATTACCTTGCTCAAGAATAGAATATTCCAACAAGGTGAATTTGGGTACTCTGCTGATGTCTTCAAGATTTTCTAACATATTCCTTATATTCATCATCATGCTTGTCCAAATCCTTACCCCGCTGATCTAGATCTCCTGCTAAATCAAGAGCAACTTTATGAATTTTAGAGCCTTCAACAAGAATATCATCAACCTCCTACTTAAGCTTATCCAACCACTTGTCCATCATCCCTACTTTTCTTTTCATCTGAATCAAATCATCTACCTCCCTCTTTCTTAGCAAAATCAAGGATTCAGGAGGAGTAGCCCTTTGAGAAATGGGACTAGAAACATCCTTTAAGAAACCATGGAGCTAATCTAATTGAGCCTTAATCTCATCCTTCCTTTTCTTATCTTTGATCATCCGAGTTTTAGTTGAAGAAGCCACAATATCAATCAAACTCATTTGTTGATTTCTTGTAGGCTTTCCCAAATTCACTTCCCCCAACTGATAATTAGTGATTTGCATGTCATCGCAACTCTTCTCCATCACAGGTATAGTGCATTCAACAATGATCTCTCTAGCATCAATGAGCCTACTAGAGTGAAGAACCCGGGCCTTCTTCTTAGGTTTCTCCTTCCCAATTTCTTTCATCATTTCTTCCCAATTCAATGGCTATGGTTGAACAACTGGTTTCCTTTCTAAGTCCAGCTTTAACCAAGTAGGGCCAACAGGAGTATTGGCTTCCTATGCTAAAGAAGAAGCAACAATAGTGGAAGAAAGAGGTTGCAACAATGTAAAATTTGGTTGAGAATCAACCTCCTGCACATTTTTTTGATCACTTTGCTCCCTTTCCTGTGCTAACTTTTTTGCTTCCTCTTTATCCTTTTTCTCTTGCACCCTTTTAGCTTCCAACTCCTACCTTAAGCATTCTTCTTCCTCTTTCTTTTTTTCTAACATTTCGTCTCGCTGCTTTTTCAATTCTTCAACATAGTAACATGCCTCTTTGGACTTCTTCGCATGTTCAGTGATCTCAACAGCCTCTCTTTTCCTTTATAGGTGTTTTTTCTCTTCCCTTTTTCTATAGCCCTCTTGTTGTTCCTTGATTTTGACTTCAATAGCTTCTTTTTCTCTCCTTTCCTGAGCCTCTTCCTTCTCAAGATCATGAATTTTCTGTTGCATTATCAACCTCTCCCTTTCTTCTTGAATTTTGAGCTCTTTCTCCTTTTGTGGTTGTTGTTGAGCTAACTCATCAGCCTTCACCTTATCCTCCAACTCCTTCTGCTTGGCTGCTAACTTAGATTGTGCATTGGACTCCTCTTTTTGCTTGACTAATGTCGTAGCTTGTGCCTTAACATCCTTTCCCTGCTGCTTAGTTCATGCCTCAACTTGTGCCTTAGCATCAACTTCCCTTTTAGCATCCTCAAAGAGTTTCCATTGATCCTCTTCAGTCAAGACGTGCTTAGTCCCTGCATCATCTGTCATATCCAAAGATGTTGATACATGATGCCCTTTATCAAAGGGAGTATTTTCTGAATCCATTTCTATATTCTGTATCTCCACCTCGTCCTCCATTTTCCTCAAAACCTCTGCTTCACCCTGAAGAGCTCCCGTAGGTGATTCATGACCCAACTCTTGTGCATCAGAGGGCTAAGTAGATACCTCTCTTGCAATAGATGTATAAACAACCACCTTTGTAGTTGTTTCATCTTCCTGCACCTTTGAAAAGTCTTGAGGAACCACCTCATCTTCTTGCTACTTAGAAGGAAAAAACTCTAAGGGCTCCTTAGGTGCCACCCTTCCTTTTACCCTATTGTATCCTTGGGTGGTACTTGTATCCTTCCTCTTCTTAGATGATGTAGCCTCGGCCTAATTAACCCTTAAAATCACCCATTGGATACTCCTATCGAGTACTGGTCTAGCAATTTGCATTATATCAATTGTCTCATCTGCACTCCAATCTACTAGATCAAGATCCTTAGTTCCAATATTATCAGCATCATATCTGAGATCCAAAACTATCCCATCATCAGATAAAGTATCAGGAATTTCCTCTTTTATCCCAAACTCAATCATGAGTGGGATAGATATCCTTTCATAATTCTTCTTCCTAAGATCATACTCATCTTGCAAGTCCTCCCAAAAATCCTCCAATATATTGAAGTGCTTCTCAAAGACACTGGGGAGCAAAGCCCTCATCTTATGCTTGGGGTCATATTATTTCCTGGTAGTGTACAAGCCCAACCTCAGATAAATTAATTCATCACAAACAACCTTACCTGCCTGAATGTGTGGACAAAAAAAGGCTCCTAGCTTCATTGGAAACTTATGGCACCCAGTCTTATGTTTGTTGCTAAACTGGAGGTTTACAGCCAAGGCTTGATAAATAAATTCCATTAAAATGATGCTATCACTACAACATCTAGGTAACAAATGTGGGTGACCATGAAAGCCTACTATCTTGAAGTAAGTGAATGTGGGGTACTAGATAAACCAATGTCCCCACTCATTCAAAAAATCCATTGCCTCCCTGCTAAGCCTATACCCAACATCGCCATTAAGCTTGTTAATAATAACATAAAGAAAACCATCATTAACCCTTCTATAATATTGCTTGGATTCCTGGAAGGTGAGCTAGTTATAATGCTCCCACACCTTCTTCTATCCTTGGGATTCTCCCAATCTACCCACTATTTGAATTCGAGGAAATATCCCCACTCAGGTAGCTACATAGACTACATAGGAGGTCATAAAGAAATGCTTGGTTTCTCTCACCCTTATCATCTGATTGTGAATGCTATCAGACATTATCATTGACCAATCAAATTGTTGCCTCCCATCCAAAATAGCTTGGATAAAAGGAAATATCCATTCCTTAAACAGTGAAGCATCACTCTTCCCAAACACCCTAGAAAGGAACATGATTATATCTCCAATTTCTTTACTAAAATCCACCCTCTTAGGCTGGTCTGGAAGCTTGGTCAGAGACTTCTTCTCCACTCTCATCCAATTCTTATTCATGTAGATTCTATTCCTCTCCTTGTTATCACTGTAAAGCTTCAGAGCCTCTGCCTCATTTAGTTGTCTAGGATTCTTGGGATTAGGCATATGAAACATGATTTTGATCATTGGGGGTGTGAAGTCAATAATGACATTTCCCTTCACATCCACACACTACCTAGTAGCAGGGTTATATGCTCCAACTGTTGCAAGAATCAACTCCAGGCATTGAATAGATAGAGGGAAGAGTGCAACATGTGCCAATCCTGACTAAACAATCCTTCTTGTCCTTGGTGTGACTTGCTCCTCAGTGAAAGTCTCCTCACTCAATTCTTCATAGTTGAAAGAACCCAAATTGGCTTTAGTGTTGTCAGTCCAATTAGAGTCAATTTTGCTAGCTGTGAGAACAACCTCCTTATGCTTACATCTCAGGGTATATGGGAGTTGTTCCACTTTGATCTTCTTTGGCCTAAATCCTTGCCATGAAGATTCCCCTAGTTGGCTCCTTTGAGAGGCCTCATCCAATGCTCCTGACATCTCTTAATACCTACAACAATTCCCTGTATTAGATGAGCAAAGCATCTAAGCTAGTCAATCATATAACCATTGCTCCATCCTCCTAAGATAAAACTTGGTCAAACTATGCATTTATCGGAGGCGGAACCATAAAAGCATCAGGCATAGACAATGTTTTATATCATGTGGTGGAGCCGGGATCGGGACCAGACAAGAAACATAGTCGGGGGTGGGATGGGAACCATAACATTACAGAAACAAAAGTTAACTTCCAATTTCAACTTCCTCCTCGCATCTGGTTCCAACAAAGGGTAAGGTCAGTGACATAATAATAAGGAATGGGAGCAGATCAGAGACAAAGTCAGAGGTGGGAATCGAACCAAAAACAAAAGTTAACTTCCAAGTTCAACTCCCTCCCCAGACCTGGTTCCGGCTAAAAGTAAAGACATGAAGACATTATCAAGGTAAACGAAAACATATCAGTTCTAGGAAAAAAAGAATTATAAAACAAGATGGTCATAGGAACCCTAAACCCTAGGTCACTTGGGTCCCAAAGGAAAACTAGAAAAGACTCAACTTAACCATCTAAAAACTCATCCATACAAAATTCATTAACCATGAACAGGTTATATTGTAAAAACCCCAAATCCGCTTGATACCCTATTTGCAAAAACTAGGGCACAACGAGAAACTGACACGAACAACCCAAAACCAACGTGATATAACTAGAACAGGGTTTCAAAATGATAATTCATTACCCAAGCAAGGAAACCCCTTCAAAATCGCAACCCTAGTCAAAACTAGAGCATGACAAATGAACCTTGTCATGAAAGCGACAACCAAACAAATGACAAAACCAAAAGAAACGACAACGACAGACAACACCAAATGGAATAGAATGAAAAAGAACAAAACAAAAATGACATAAACAAACATGAAAAAAGTGAACAAACAGAGAATAAAACCTTCTGCGAAAATGCCAAAATGACATAAGCGAAAGAATAAATGGGAGAAAGAAAAACAAAAGAAACCTACCTGAAAATGCCCCTTAGGATTGACCAAGAATTCACAATGATTCGCTATGCAATTCGCCCCCGCGATCAAATCAATTCTCTCAAGAGTTTCCTAGACCTAATTTGCTTAAATAATTTGCATGATAATAACAATGAGGCATTTTAAGCATAATTAAATCTTTAATCATTAATTTGCACATGCAAATAGGCTACATTAAATGCCATAAATGCAGTTGATTAGGGACAAGGTGAACGACATGATCAGATAGTTAAGTCAGGTCAACGGAACATCAAAAGGTAAGGCAGAGTCAGAGCCAGGTCAAAAACAAGATAGAGAAACTATAAAAAGTTCCATATTTCATTTCCCACCCCGGTTCTGCCTCCGACAAAAGAACTGACCAAAAACAACAAACGGAGACGGGAGCAGAGAAAAAACCAAAATGGAACTTTCATAAAGTTCAAAGTTCCATTTTGGTTCCAGATCCGGTCCCGACAAAAGAAAAGAACACAGGAACAAGGGAAGCGGGACCGGAGTGAACACCGGACTCGGCCGAAACAACAGAGAAAGTGAGAAGGAAAAAGAGTGGAAGCGTAGTTGGGACAGAAACCAAAAATGGAAACTTTAAAAAATTCCCATTTGAGTTCCAATCCCAGTTCCCATCTCGCACGAGCAAACAAACACAACACAAGGAAATGACCAACAAATAGAAGGACAAACCAACCCAAGAGCTAGTCAAAAACAACAAACAAAACAAAAATGAAACAAAAGAGAATGCAGAGTCGAAGTCAGAACCATATCCGAAGTAGAAATATTGAAATAGTTCCATGTCTAGATTCGGTTCCGGACCTACCTCTGGAAGAACAAAAGACATACTTAGGAGTGAAAACAAAGAACTCCTAAGACCCAACAGACAACCAAAACAAAACAAAAGGGGGACCCATTTTGTTCCAAAATAAAATGGGATGGTTATGCAAGGCATAACAAATGGCAACTTGGCTGGGAAAAATGGTTTACCCATTTTTAAGATATTGAAGAATTCAATCACCCCAAAACTTATAGTTCATGAGACATGTTAACTTAAGTGTGATCAGAATATTTAAGTAAAGTTGAGCTGGAATCTCAGATGTAGAACCAAGATAAACTACTGCTTGAATCTAAGTGTGGGCATGCTTATGGTGCATCCTTCTTTATTTGAGCTTTCTCCACACCTAAACAACTATATCTATGATCCAAGCTACATGAGTTGAGTCCTTCAACTGTCATGCAATGAAATCCTGGGTATTGTTCTGCTGCCAGTCAGACATCCATAGCCTCGATGGAGATACCTCTAGTTCTCTCAAAGCATTGCTCTACTACCAGTCAGGCGTCCATAGCCCTGATAGAGATAATTGAATTACCCATTTAGTATTGAGTTTTCCTTTATTGTAGTGCTTCTTTTTTTCTTTTTTATCTCTTTTACAGGCCTTACTTGTGAAAATTCTATTCAAAATCCTCCTCAATACAAAGACTTTAATAGTCTGAGATGTGGGTTGAGAACTACAGTGGATCCCATGAAAGTCTTAGGGAAATTTTTTTTTCACTTGAATCAGAGATATAATCACCCTGAGATGATAGTCGGATTTTTTTATCTATTTTGTGACAGATTTCAATGATAGTTCAGGAGGTTGTCTACAATATACCTTACTCATAATAACCTTCAGACTCATGCTAAAATGACCATAAGGCATGAGCTTTAGAACAAAATATTTCGACACATATGCCCAAAAATACCTAAACCAATTTCTCTTCTAGTGTCCATAGTATTCTTTGAATAACAACCCCAATGTTTTAAGATGGAAAGAAAAGAGAAACCCCAAAGAAGACAAAGATAGACACAAAACAACAAAGGAAACAAAAAGAAAGAAAGAAACAACAAACATACAACAAACAAACAACAAAAAGAAATAAAAGGACCAATAATTACACAAAATACATATATACAAATGATTCAGAAACTCAAACCTTTATGTGCTGAAGTAATGTTTGAGAAATTACCCATTGACTAGAAATGGAACAGGTTCTCCCATCAAGGTGCTCAAACGAAAGTGTTCTCAACCAGGATCTCAGCTACCTGATACGGACCTAGCCAGAGTTTATCAAATTTATGATGATCACCCTTTTCTCCTTGGTCTTGTCCCACAGCAACACCAAATCTAAGATTCTAAATGCCTTAATCTTAGCTTTTTTGTCAAACCAACGTTTGACAACCTGATGCTTGAAAAACTGTTGTAGAGCAGCATCTCTCTATTCTTCCATGTTTAACAGGTTATTTAGTCTCACCTCAATCCGGTCATCTCTTGTATAAAACTCCTGCATGAACTTAAGAATAGGTATCTGTAAGTGTATGGGAAAAACAAGATCTTGGCCATAAACTAGTTTAAAAGGGGAACTTCCTAGAGCAACCTTAATACAAGTTCGATCTACCCATAAGGAAAATCATAACTGGGTATGCCAGTCTTTAGGATTACTTTCAAGTAATCTCTTTATTACTTCTAACAAATTCTTGTTAGTAGATTTCGCTACACCATTTCCCTGAGGATAGTAGTTAGAGGAATACTTCAAGATAATTTTGTGTTCATAGGACCATTGAATAAATTTAGCAGATGAAAAGGCAGGGCCATTGTCACATACCAGGGTGAATGGGACTCCAAACCTGGTAACAATGTTTTCAATGAGAAATTTAATAACCACCTCAATGGTGTTGTTCTTGCATGGTTGAGCCTCAGTCCAACGGGTGCAATAGTCTGTAGCAGTCAGGATGAATTTGTGTCCTACAGAAGAATTAGGATTAATAACCCCAACAAAATCTAGTGCCCATTGGGAAAATGGTCTTACCTCATAAACTGGTTGTAGAAGCATCACTGGATTATATTCCTTTGATGCAAAAGTCTGACATGTATGACATGTCCTGACGTGTTGATGTGCATCCCTGAACACATGGGACCAATAATACCCTGACCTAAGGATTTGATGAGCCAAAGAATCTGCTGATCTGTGTCATGTGCCATGCCTACCATGGAATTTAGCAATGGCATGCTTGGCTTCTTGTTGATCCAGACATTGTAGGTACACCCCCTCATAATTTCTTTTGTATAGAGCTCCTCCTTTGAGCATATAATGGGCACTCTTCATCCTTAGTGCCCTCCTTTGGGTAGCATTCATTCCTTCTGGGAATTTGTTATTTAGAAGGAAAAAGATCAAGTCAGTATACCATGGGTCCTTGGTAAATGAGTGCATAGTATATTGTTGACAGGTAATATTCTTGTCAACCTCTGCCATGGCCTTTGATAAACCTTGTCCTCAGACAAGTTTCATTGGATGGATCTCTAAATCATACTCTTGCAGGATAGCCATCCATTTTCCTCTTCTTTCTCCCAATTCACTTTGGATAAGGAGAGACTTAATTGCTGGATCAACCACTATAGAAATAACTTGGCTCCTTAGAATGTAATGTCTGAACTTCTTTACTTCTCGTACCAGTGCAAAGGCCTATTTTTCCAAGGGTGGGTACCTGACTTCTGCATTCTTGAATGGCGAGCTCATGAAGGAAATTGGTCTTTCATATCCTTCACCTCTGTGTTGTGTTAGGAATGATGCACATGAATGATCAGATGCAAATGAATAAATATAAAAAGGCTTTAAGGAATCTGGGCTGGTCAAGACTGGTGCCTCAGATATTGATTACTTGATCTGTGAAAATGCAAATTTAGCCTCATTGCTCCATTCAATTTTAGCATCTTTCTTCATCATCTTGTTGAGGGATTTGAAAATTTCTACAAACCCTGTTATGAACTTCCTTACGAAATTAATCCTCCCGAAGAAGGACCTCATCTCCTTTTTACTACCTAGCATCGTCAATTTAAAAATAGCCTCAACTTTGTCGGGATCTATGGATATCCCCTTTTCAGATATCACATGCCCTAGAAGTTTCCCTTTAGAAACTCCAAAGACACACTTCTTGGGATTTAAAGATACTCCATAGTTGATACATCTCTTAAGGACCTTTGCTAAATCAGCAGCATGATCCTTTCTTTTCTTGGAAAATATTGTCAAGTCATCTACATATAATAATAATACACTTACCTATCAAATTCTTAAAGACCACATCCATTGCACGCTGAAAGGTAGCTCCAGTGTTAATGAGGCCAAATGGCATGCGTCTATAGGAAAATGTCCCCCACTTTGTAGTGAAGGTAGTCTTCATCATATCCTCATGACTAACAAGCAATTGGTTATATCCAGAATAGCCATCTAAGAACGACATCATCTGGGAACCATTAACAGTTTGTAATACCTCATCAAGAGAAGGAAGTGGATAGTTATCCCTCTCTGAGGCCTTGTTCAGATTACTGAAATCAACACATAACTTGATCTCCCCACTTTTCTTACTCACTAGAACTAGATTGGCAACCCACATGGAATGCCTTACTGGGAAGATGATTCTTGCTGATAAGAGCTTCTGCACTTCCTTCTGTATTAAAGGCTCGATCAAAGCATTGATCGGGTGCTACTTTTCATGAAAGGGCTTGGCTTCTAGCTTCAATGATATTGTGTGTGTGATCACAGAGGTGTCAAAAGTCTTCAAATCTTCATAACTCCAAGCAATTGTCGCAATATCTTCTTTTAACACCTTAATTATCTCATTTTTGATCTCCTCAGGGAAGGTCTTTCCTATAAGGACATTTCTTTCAAGGCCCGAATCAGCCAAATTAATGGATTCGTACTTCCCTCCTTCACTCTGCATTGGCACTCTCTCCCGAGCCTGAGGATCAGAATCAAATATTCTTTCTAAGGCTACCATCCCCTTGGGGATGCTGTTAATTTTTAAGTTCATTCATCATTTCGTATCACAATCTTCGGGGTCCCATTCTTCCTGATCTCTATCTGATTCATCTATGATCTGTCCTTCAAAGACATCTGAACTTTCCAAGAAGGAAAGTATGTGTTGGTCGTCCTCGAAGACCTAAAAATTTTGAACATTGTAAGGGACTGTTGGGATTGAAGCTAGCTCCACTGAAAATATTTTCAATTTGGAGTCCTACATGGGCTCCAAAGTACTAGCAGTAACTGCCAAAGCATCTGCAATCTGATTTTGCTCCATAGGAATCAAAGTAATTCTGAAAGCATCAAAGTCCTTGATTAGATTCCAAACCCTATTTTTGTAAGTAACCAATCTTTTGTTATGGAAGGTCTATTAGCTGTGAACCTGTTTGACAATAACTTTAGAGTCCCCCATCACCATAAGAGATGTGACCTTCTTTTGATGAGAAAACATTAAGCCCCTAGCAAGTGCTTCGTACTTTGCCACATTGTTTTTGCAACCAAACTGTAGCCTATAGGAAGCAAAGTAAGTATTCCCCTTTGGATTCATTAATTCCACCCCTGCTCCACTTCCCGATTTGGACTTGGAGCCATCAAATTTCAAGATCCATAATTGATTTGGGGCTAGGACCTCTTTCTTTTTCTGGCCTATAGTCTTTTGCTTGACATAAGTATATGGAAGCTCAGACTGGTGCTGATCATTAGTAGTTGAAGGCAACTAGGGGCACAGTTCATAAAAAGATTCCCCTAAATTGAAAATTTGTTTAGGAAGTGATTCCTGAACCTCCCCTTCAGCTGAGTCATGATTTAGTACTTTTGTAATCAATTCCCTAGGCATGGCAAGTGTTTCCGGAGTAAATGTAATTGGCAAAGACTAAGATTTCTCATTCTCAATTGATAATTCAGAACACAGAACCTGAGTCTGCTCGAGTTGAGAAGATGATTCCCTTTGAGCAAAGCTGACTCTCATAAGGAGGGTTGTATCCTTAGCTTGAAATGGAAATTCATTAGTAGGGGTCTAGGGTTGGAATTCACCAATTTCTTCTAGCTTAGAGATATGTTTTAAAATTTCCACACAGGGTTGGAAAGTTAATTCAGAGTGATTCTAGTAATGCACCCTACACCAGTTAGGAAGTAGGAGGCTCCACATATCGACCTCCTCTCTCAGTACTAGCCTATTCTATTGTAATTTCCTTGTTAGGACTTGCTAATTAACAGTAATCATTGGGTCATTTTGTTGTGAAAGGGGCAAGTCATCAGAATGAAGTACTGAAAAGGTCATGATTTCCTCCTGCTTGTAAACTCCTATCTCGGTTTTGAAATAGGCTACCTCATTAGGGGAATCATATTCAGTAATCATATGTTTGAGCCTAGGCTCACTTTCAATTCTAATTTGGCTTGCTATTCCTTTCCAAGGAAGCCACATGTGTTAGAAATCCAAAGACAAATATCCACCTAGACTTTTCATCAGGTCTTTGCTCAAGAGCATACCATATGTTTCAGGGATATCTACGACTTGGACATCCACATAAGTTTGGATCCTTGGATCGGATCCAATCTGTACATGGATGTTCTTAAGCTCTCCTACCATAGTAAATTTTGTTTTATCCAACTAGATATCCTTTTTATTTGTCTTGAGTGGGCTCAGACCTAACTTCCTACAAATCAAAAATGGCATGACATTCCTCGATGCCCCAGAATCCAGCAAACAGTTATGTAAATTCTTTCCAAAAATTCTCAAACTTAGCAAGAAAGGTGGAGTACCAGTCTTACCTTTGTAGAGAGATGCATTCATCTCATTAGTAGGAGTCACCTTTTCTTTTCCTCTTGACCTATCTGCTTCCCCCAAGGCTTTTAACAAGATTTCCTTTTGAGCAGGGCACCACTTCAAAACATCAAAGAAAGACATTGAAGTCTTCTTCCTCTTCATCTCTATAATGAAATCAAATTCTAAATCATTCCTAACCTGATATCTAGGAATTGAAAATGAATTACCTTTTTTCTAAGAATTTGATGGCCCCTTTGGTGGTGGTGGATTATTATTAGCATTCTGATTCGGGGGAACCATGTTGTTAGGAGGGGAAAAGGTCGTGAATGGCCCTCTATTTTGATTTCTAAGGAAATGGCCTCCCTTGGTTTGGAAGGCTTGGGCATCATAGAAATCTTCTACCACTTCGTTGTCCTCCTATTTGGGAAATGGAAGTTCTTCCTGAAAGATATCATATGCCATGGCAGTATCAATGGATCCACTAGATTTGTTGAATTCACCGTGGAATGGAGCATCACCTTGGGCAATCTTAACCATTTTTTCCATCTCTGGACAATTTACCTTAGAATGGACCACAATATCATGTAGTCTACACCAATTAGTCATAAGGTTGAGGTCTGCCACATTAGCAGTATGCGGCCTCTCGTTTCCCACTTGATAATTGTGGGCAACTCCTTTGTTATTGGGTCTAGTATTCCATGGCCTATTATTGCTAGGCTTTTGATTGTATCCTCTATTCTAATTTTGATAGTTTTTATTAGAGGAGTTTTGGTTCTTGAAATTCCTATTGGTGTTCTGGTTGGTATTATAGTTCTCATTAGGATTTTGGTTAGGATAACCACTTTGATTAGAATATCCTCCTTGATTATGAAAACCTTAGTTCTGGTTGTGAGGGGGATTTTGTTTGAGTTGAGCCATGTCATTAGACATCTGAGATAGTGTCTTCTTGAGAGTCTCCATCTCGTTGGTCAGTTGGAGATTCTTTTCACTTTCTACATTCTTCACAATGAAAGATGAATTAACTGAACTTGATCTTCTAGCTTGATTTTGGTAATTTTTATTTTGCTGGGATGAATCTTGGGGACCATTATTAAAAAATGGCAAGGGAGGCGAACCTTGGAATTCAGACATGGGTCCATATTGGGAACAGGACATCCCTAGGACCGTATTGAATAGCGGGGGTGGATTGGACATTGGGTATCCTAAAGGGGGGAGAACTCCTCCTAGACTCCCGCTTTGCAGACTGATCTATTCTTGCAGTTGAATGGTGAGGTGATATACCTTAGCCAAAGAGTTCGTTTCATTAGCACAATATGCCATTTTCAAGAACAAGCCAATAAGAGGGTACACAACCCTTAAGTATGCCAAGATGGAAATGTTCTCAACCACCAGGTAAGGATCTTGCAACCTTTGGTACATTCTCTAGAACCTAGTGTTGAATAGAGGGAGTGGTTCATGGTGTTGTTTTCTCATAGTGGTAAAGTGGTGGTAAAGGATAGCAGGGTCTACATAAACCCTGAACTGGTTGATGAAGGCGTTCTCTAAATCTGTCTAACTCAATATCGACCCTTGCAGTAAGTTCAGGTACCAATTGTATGCCATTTTTCCTAACAAATATGGGAACAATCTGCACACAACATCCTAATGAGCCACCTGAGCACGAGTATAGGCATCTTTAAATTCTTGTATGTTCTCCTCGGTACTTCTTGACTCCCCATGTATGTACTTAGGATAGAACCTCTCTGGGTTCTTTGCGAGATCATTTATACCTCTAGGGATAGTCCCTAATGGTGAATGGTTATTAGTGAAGTAAGGAATAGGTCTCGGCTGTGATACAGGTGGAGCTGGTTGTGGAATGGGTGAAGGTGGTCAGTGAGGTGGTGTAGGTGGATTCAATGGAAACCTAGGTGGGGTGAGTGGTGGTGATAAAGGATGGATCAAGACTCTACGAGCCCGAGGCCTATGCCCAATAGGGGTTTGGAGTTCAACAAATAATTTAGGACTCTAAGAAGATCTAAGAACTCTCTCAAACCTATCTCGTGAGAATGACCCAATGCGATCCAGCTTGTTCTTCAGGACCTCCTTCTAGCGCAAGATCTGTTGATAGTCAAAATAGCACAACAACATTAAACAAAATATTACTATTCTATTTCTCCTAAAAATGAAAGACAACATATAGTAATCTAACTCCCAAGGTCCTAGTAATCAGTTCTCGATTATGTTGATTTCACTCAATGGTCAATATGATTGTAGTGTTCAATGGGACTTTGCAGGTAATAAAGAACATGAATGCATTACATCAGGTAGTCTACATTTGGGGGGTTTTAAACAAAAAAAAAGATGAAATAGACCTTTAAATCAGAGAATCATGAATAAAATCCTTACGTATCCAGACATGCAGATCAACAATGAGTGTTCATCCTACCTAACCACACTACAACAAGATGCAATCCATAGAATAAACTATGCTACTGCATACATCCATAATATTAATTCAAATATCATCAACGTTCACTAAATTTACTTCAAAAAAATCATTCACTCATCATTCAAAACATAGATCAAATGAATACCATAAAAATTTGATTCAAATAATCCAATGATATGACCTTGAACCCAATTCCTTCTATTTATTTTCATCAAATACAGAAATATTAAGCACAACAAAACACTGGCGTATGGATTAATCATATATCATTAACCTTATCAAAATGGATCCAAAATTTGAAAATCATCACATGAAAACGTATGAAAACTGTAAAATAATCAAGCCTCTTACTAAACTATTCAAAGTATCTTTTATAAAACATTGAAAATCCTAGATCTAGTTTCTATCCTCTATCCTTAGGTGGCTGATCTTTCTTCAATTAGCCGACCTTTACAAAGTAGGTTCTAATAGTTCATATAGTGTGCCACATGCACAAATTTCTCAATCATTAATCAAAATCCACAATCCATGGAGTTGAAACTGAATGTAGAAGTGGACTCAAGAAATCCTACTTTCAAGGTTGATCACGCTGTTGTACAAGAAGGCAATCTGATACCCCAAGAAGAAAGAAAAATCCATAGATCAAACCCAAAGTCAAACTCATGTTATAATCCATAAAAAAAGGAGAAGAGCAGATGGAACATGATGAAAGGAGTCAATCACGTTTGCACTAAATTCTCAAGGATATATTCATCATAACTGGAGAATATTTGCTGGAGAGTATCTGAATCTGGCCCATCCAACCAATCACCTTCAAATTTGATTCTTTCAAACTCTGCAAAAACTAACCTTTGCATTTCCTTTAAATTGATTAGTTCCTTTTTAGCCATTTTTACCTCCTCCTAGATATCCATAAACTAATCTAGCAATAAACTCTCCCCATCATCTCCTTTTTGCATGATTTCTTCAAATCTACTCCTCCATCTCTCCCTTAGTTCATCCAATGACAGACCTTCTTTGTTTGAGGAGTCTAAATTGAGTACAATGGCCACAACTACCTCTAGCTCAACCATTTGTTGATTCAAGTCTTTACTCATTTCTCAGACTTCTTCCTTATGTACATGCATGACCCTAGACTTGTATCTTATGATGCTCATAGTTTTATCTACAAAATATTCATTACCTTCCTCAAGAATAGAATATTCTAACAAGGTGGATTTGGGTACTCTACTGATGTCTTCAAGCTTTTTTAACATATTCCTTATATTCATCATCTTGCTTGTCGAAATCCTTAGCTTGCTGATCTAGATCTCCTGCTAAATCAAGAGCACCTTTATGAATTTTAGAGCCTTCAACAAGAATATCATCAACCTCCCAGTTAAGCTTGTCCAATCACTTGTCCATCATCCCTGCTTTGCTTTTCATTTGAATCAAATCATTTGCCTCCCTCTTTGTTAACAAAACTAGGGATTTAGGAGGAGCACCCTATTGAGAAATGGGACTAGAAACATCCTTTAAGAAACCATGGAGCTGATCTAATTGAGCCTTAAGCTCATCCTTATTTTGCTTATCTTTGACCATCCAGGTTTTGGTTGAAGAAGCCACAATATCAATCAAACTCATTTGTTGATTTCTTGTAGGATTTCCCAAATTCACTACCCCCAACTGATAATCGGTGATTTGCATGTCATCACAGCTCTTCTCCATCATAGGTATAGCACATTCAACAATGATCTCTCTAGCATCAGTGAGCCTAGTGGAGTGAAGAACCTAGGCCTTCTTCTTAGGTTTCTCTTTCCCAATTTATTTCATCATTTCTTCCCAATTCAACGGTTGTGGTTGGACAACTGGTTTTCTTTCTAAGTCCAGCTTTCATCAAGTAGGTCCAACAGGAGTAGTGGATTCCTGTGCTGAAGAAGAAGCAACAGTAGTGGAAGATAGAGGTTGCAACAATGTAAACTTTGGTTGAGAATCAACCTCCTACACATTTTGTTGATCACTTTGCTCCCTTTCCTATGCTAACTTTTTTGCTTCCTCTTTATCCTTTTTCTCTTGCACCCTTTTAGCTTCCAACTCATGCCTTAGGAATTCTTCTTCCTCTTTCTTTTTTTCTAACATTTCATCCCGCTGCTTTTTCAATTCTTCAACATAGTCCCATGCCTCTTTGGACTTCTTCACATTTTCAACGATCTCAACAACCTCTCTCTCCCCTTTCAGGCATTCTTTCTCTTCCCTTTTTCTATAGGCCTCTTCTTGTTCCTTGAGTTTGGCTTCAATAGCTTCTTTTTATCTGCTTTCCTGAGCCTTTTCCTCTTCAAGATCATGAATTTTCTATTGCATTATCAACCTCTCCCTTTCTTCTTGAATTTTGAGCTCTTGCTCCTTTTGTTGTTGCTGTTGAGCTAACTCATCGGCCTTCACCTTATCTTCCAACTCCTTCTGCTTGGCTTCTAACTCATATTGTACATTGGACTCCTCTGTTTTCTTGGGTAATGCCTCAGCTTGTGCCTTAGCATCCTCTCCCTGGTGCGTAGCTGATGCCTCAGCTTGTGCCTTAGCATCAGCTTCCCTTTCAGCATCCTCAAAGAGTTTCCATTGATCCTCTTCATTCAAGATGTGCTCAGTCTCTGCATCATCTATCATATCCAAAGATGTTGATACATGATGCCCTTTATCACAGGGAGTCTTTTTTGAATCTGTTTCTATATTATGTATCTCCACCTCATCCTCCATTTTCCTCAAAACCTCTGCTTCGCCCTAAAGAGATCCCATTGGTGATTCATGGACCAACTCTTGTGCATCAGATGGGTGAGTAGATACCTCTCCTACAATAGATGTAGAAACATCCACCTCTGCAATTCTTTCATCTTCCTGCACCTCTAAAAAGTCTTGAGGAACCACCTCATCTTCTTGCTGCTTAGAAGGAAAGAACTCTAAGGGATCCTTAGGTGCCACCCTTCCTTTTACCATTTTGTATTGTTGGGTGGTACCTACAGCCTTCCTCTTCTTAAATGATGTAGCCTCGACCTGATTAACCCTTAAACTCACCCACTGGATACTCCTATCGAGTACTGGTCTAGCAATCTACATTATATCAATTATCTCATCTTCACTCCAATCTATTGGATCAAGATCCTTTGTTCCAATATTATCTGCATCATATTCGGGATCCAAAACTATCCCATCATCATATAAAGTATCAGGAATTTCCTCTTTTATCCCAAACTTAATCATGAGTGGGATAGATATCCTTTCATAATTCTTCTTGCTAAGATCATACTCATCTCGCAAGTCCTCCCAAAAATCCTCCAATATATTGAAGTTCTTCTCAAAGACACTGGGGATCAAAGCCATCATCTTATGCTTGGTGTCATAGTATTTCCTGGTAGTGTACAAGCCCAACCTCAAATAAATTAATTCATCACAAATAGCCTTACCTGCCTGAATGTGTGGATAGCAAAAGGCTCCTAGCTTCATTGGAAACCTATGCCACCCATTCTTATGTTTGTTGCTAAATTGGAGGTTTATAGCCAAGGCTTGATAAATAAATTCCATTAAAATGATCCTATCACCATAACATCTAGGTAAAAAATGGGGGTGACCATCAAAGCCTGCTATCCTGAAGTAAGTGAATGTGGGGTACTAGATAAAACAATGTCGCCACTCATTCACTAAAGCCATTGCCTCCCTGTTAAGCCTATACCCAACAACACCATTAAGCTTGTTAATAATAATATAAAGAAAAGAATCATTAACCCTTCTATAATATTGATCAGATGCCTGCAAGGTGAGTTGCTTATAATGCTCCCACACCTTCTTCTGTCCTTGGGATTCTCCCAATATACCCACTATTCGATGTCCAGGAAAGATCCCCACTCGGGCAGCTAAATAGACTACATAGGAGGTCATAAAGAAACACTTGGTTTCTCTCACCCTTATCATCTGATTGTGAATGCTATCAGAAACTATCATTGACCAATGAAATTGTTGCCTCCCATCCAAAATATCTTGGATAAAAGGAAACATCCATTCCTTAAACAGTGAAGCATCCCTCTTCCCAAACACCCTAGAAAGGAACATGATTATATCTCCAATTTCTTTAGTAAAATCCACCCTCTTAGGCTGGTCTGGAAGCTTGGTCAAACACTTCTTCTCCACTCTCATCCAAATCTTATTCATGTAGAGTCTATTCCTCTCCTTGTTATCATTGTAAAGCTTTAGAGCCTCTACCTCATTTAGTTGTCTAGGATTCTTGGGATCAGACATATGAAATAGGAATTTGATCATTGGGGGTGTGAAGTCAATAATGGCATTGCCCTTCACATCCACACACTACCTAGTAGTAGGGTTATATACTCCAACTGCTGCAAGAATCAACTCTAGGCATTAAACAGATACAGGGAAGAGTGCAACATGTGCCAATCCCGACTAAACAATCCTTTCTATCCTTGGTGTGACCTACTCCTTAGTGAAAGTCTCCTCATGCAATTATTCATAGTTGAAAGGACCCAAATTGGTGTCAGTGATGTCAATCCAATCAGAGTCAATTTTGCTAGTTGTGAGGACAACCTCCCTATGCTTACATCTCAAGGTATATGGGAGTTGTTCCACTTTGATCTTCTTTGGCCTAGATCCTTTCCATGAAGTTTCCCCCAATTGGATCCTTTGAGAGGCCTCATCCGATGCTCCCAACATCTCTTAATACCTGCAACAATTCCCTATATTAGATGAAAAAAGAATCTAAGTTAGTCAATCATATAACCATTGCTGCATCCTCCTAAGATAACACTTGGTCAAACTATCTGTTTATTGGAGGTAGAATTATAAAAGCATAAGGCATAGACAATGTTTTATATCATGTGGTGGGGTCAGGACCGGAACCGGACCAAAAACATAGTCGGGGGCGGGACAGGAACCAGAACATTACCAGAAACAAAAGTTAACTTCCAAGTTCAACATGCTCCCCAGATCCTATTCTGACAAAGAGTAAAGTCAGAGACATCATTATAAGGAATGCGAGTGGATCAGAGACAAAGTCTGAGGCAGGACGAGAATGAGAATCAAACCAGAAACAAAAGTTAACTTCCAAGTTCAACTCCCTCCCTAGACCGGGCTCCGGCTAAAGGTAAAGACACGATCATATAACCATTGCTCCATACTCCTAAGATAACACTTGGTCAAACTATGCGTTTATCGTAGGCAAAATCGTAAAAGCA
The DNA here is from genome assembly GCA_007258455.2 of Sequoia sempervirens. Taxonomy (NCBI): domain Eukaryota; kingdom Viridiplantae; phylum Streptophyta; class Pinopsida; order Cupressales; family Cupressaceae; genus Sequoia; species Sequoia sempervirens. The sequence continues at coordinate 596,963,699 of VDFB02271358.1, forward strand.
TCAGGCATAGACAATGTTTTATATCATGTGGTGGGGTCGAGACCAGGACCAGACTAGAAACATAGTTGGGGGCAGGACGAGAACCAGAACATTACCAAAAACAAAAATTAACTTCCAAGTTCAACTTCCTCCCTGGATCTAGTTCTAACAATGAGTAAAGTCAGTGATGTCATAATAAGGAACGAGAGCATATTAGAGACAAAGTCGGATGCGGGACAGGAATGAGAATCGAACTAGAAACAAAAGTTAACTTCCAAGTTCAACTCCCTCCCTGGACCTAGTTCCAGCTAAAGGTAAAGACACAAAGATGTCATCAAGGTAAATGAAAATAGATCAATTCCAGCAAATGAAGCATTATAAAACAAGATGATCATAGGAACCCTAAATCCTAGGTCACATGGTTCCCAAAGGAAAACTAGAAAAGACTCAACTTAACCCTCCAAAAACTCATTCATACAGAAGTCATTATCCATGAATAGGTTATATTGTAAAAACCCTAAATCCACTCGATACCTTATTTGCAAAAACTAGGGCACAACGAGAAACTGACACGAACAACCCGAAACCAACATGATAAAACTAGAACAGGGTTTCAAATGAAAATTCATTACCCAAGCAAGGAAACCCCCTCAAAATCACAACCCTAGTCAAATCCTGAGCATGACAAATGAACCTTGTCATTGAAGAGATAGCCAAACAAACGACAATGACAGACAACACCAAATGGAACAGAATGAAAAAGAACAAAACAAAAAGGACAGAAACAAACATGAACAAATCAAACAAACATAGAATAAAACCTTCTGCGAAAATGCCAAAATGACATAAGCGAAAGAACAAATGGGAGAAAGAAAAACAAAAGAAACCTACCTCAAAACGCCCCTTAGGATTAACCAGGAATTCACAATGATTCGCTCTGCAATTCGCCCTCGTGATCAAATCAATTCTCTCGAGAGTTTCTTGGCCCTAATTTGCTTAAAAAATTCACATGATAATAACAATGAGGCATTTTAAGCATAATTAAACCTTTAATCATTAATTCGCACATGCAAATAGGCTACATGAAATGCCATAAATGCGGTTGATCAGGGACGGAGTGAACGACGTGATCAAATAGTTAAGTCAGGTCAACGAAACATCAAAAGGTAAGGCAGAGTCGGAGCTGGGTAAGAAACAAGATAGAGAAACTACCAAAAGTTCCATATTTCATTTCCCACCCCAGTTCTGCCTCCGACAAAAGAACTAACCAAAAACAACAAATGGAGACGGGAGCAGAGACAAAACCGAAATGGAACTTTCACAAATTTCAAAGTTCCATTCTGGTTCTAGATCCGGTCCCGACAAAAGAAAAGAACATAAGAACAAGGGAAGCGGGACTAGAGCGAACACCAGACCTGACCCAAACAACAGAGAAAGTGAGAAGGAAAAAGAGCGGAAGCGAAGTCGGGACAGAAACCAAAAATGGAAACTTTGAAAATTTCCCATTTGAGTTCCAATCCCGGTTCTGATCCAGTGCGAGAAAACAAACACAACACAAGGAAACGACCAACAAACAAAAGTATAGACCAACCCAAGAGTTAGTCAAAAACAACCAACAAAAGAAAAAAGAAATGAAAGAGAAGGCAGAGTTAGAGTCAAAACCATATCTGAAGTAGAAACGTTGAAATAGTTCCATGTCTAGATTTGGTTGCGGACCCTCCTCCGACATAACAAATGATAGACTTAGGAGCAAAAACAAAGAACTCCTAAGACCCAACAAACAACCAAAACAAAAGAAAAGGGGGACCGATTTTGTTCCAAAATAAAATGGGATGGTTATGCAAGGCATAACAAGAATGTATATAGTTAAGGCTAGGATAGAACTTAAATTTACATTAAGTTATGTTTTCCAAGGATTGATTGTATATAGTTGAACAAATTAACTAACTTGTTTAATCATGTATGTAATTGGGGTTGGTTGGGTCCAACCCAATTTTATCTAAGTATATTTGAACTTGTAATGCTTGGTGAGTGAAATTTAAAAACCAATTTAACTAAAAAAACTATTTGATTTGTTAATCAAGCATGTATTCACACCTAATAATTTCTCATAACATGCTAATTGTGTGTAGTTGGATTCAAAAGGATAAGTTATTTAGATTTAAGCACTTGATCGAACCAATTATATCATTTACTCAATAAAAATAAACATTTTTATAGGGATTAATTCATCCTATGTATCTTCTTGAACCAATTATTTCATTGATTCATTAAGTTATTATTTCATTTGTTGATTAAGATATTCAATGAAGCTAATTAAGCCCTTATTCATGTACTAATCCTTTTCTTTTTGGTTTGTGAGACTCATTTAACCATAATTACTTTGCTACTAATTGTGTGGTATACTGTTATTTTATTTAAACTCAAATTTAATTTATTGTAACTAGGTTTAGAGAGATCAGTTATCTCCATCTTTGTGGGTCTAATTGAACCATTTTTTAATTGATTGTTAGAATCACCTATGTATAATTTTAGTTATTTAACCTTGATTTTGTGCTAGTTGGTATAAACTATATTTTTTATGTTTTTAAACCTATAAGAACCTAAATGATTTATATGGGGAAAATATGAAATATATAAATTAAAGGATCCCACACCTAATACCTAAAATATACCTATCCAACACCTTATTCAAGATAGATAAATTTCTTAGTTTTTTGCATATTATAGCCCTATTTATGGAGTAGGTTGTGATGTTTGACCTACTCATCCTTTATTCAAATTCAAATCTATGGATTAGGGAGTATTTTTCAATCTAGTTCACCGTAATCAAATTTAAAATATATCACTTTTAGTTAACATTTTCCAAATTTGGATTGATTACCCCACTGGTATGTACACCGATTACCATAAGTTAAGAAAATAGGATTATGTAGTTCTAGGAAATCCTAGGATGTTAACATTCATCAAATAATTTTAGAATCATATTTTTAAATGAGTAAAAATACTAGTTTATCCCACTTTGTGTCAATAGAAAAATTGGGGATGAAAATTTACTACAAATATTTGTAGATTAAACCTAAGACAAACTAGATTGAATTTGCATAAATCAAGATCACTAAATATTGATGTTGCAACCTATTAGAAGCATTACTTTGATTTGTGTAGCTCAAATTGAATCAAAGGAACTTCAACTATGTATGAAGGGCCCAAAAAATCTTTGAAAACTTGTGGAAAACTATTTTTCAATCAAATTTAGCAATGGTGCCAACACCCCATGAGCAAGTCAAATTACTTTAGACAATTTGAATTTCATTATATCAAGTAAATCTATAAAAAAAAATGGAAATAATTTCTTACCTATAAGAGTATCCATATTTTACCAATACATGGTATTGAAAAGTGATATTTATGAGTAGTATTATGCAAAAATCTACAATTTACACAAATAGTCCATTTTCCATTACTTCATTACTACTAAAGGGAAACTTGTTTTTGATAAATTAAGTAGCATTTTCAAGGTGTGTACCCTTCACAAAGAGCCACAAGGGACAATAGAGTCCAAGATTAAAAAAATCAACAAAACAAAAATAGACGCGGACTAACAACACTCGGACCAATAGCAAACTAGTGGTAGACTAGCTGGTATTCTCCTAGTTCGTAGAAAAAATCTGAACCAAATCATCATCGATCCACTCCTAGTGGTCTTCAGGCTTCTTCATCTCCTTCTCATCCTTCATGATAGCTGATAGGGTACTAGTGACATAGTGAACTAATTTGACCATGAAACGGATCAAACCATTGAATTTTTTGTCCATTTTGTCCATTCTTTATTTCAGTACATCAAGATCCTCCCACCCACCCATAGTGTAGTGAGGATCATTCTACTCAATATCTAGCAGTTCTGACAAGTGAGAGACTGAAACCTCCTTCTGAGCTTTACCTTGTTCAGGAATGGAAGAGGGACCTTTGGCTTTCTCACCTTCCTTGCCTTCTGACACCTCTTCAACTCTATTATCTTTTCTATTTGACAGCTCCTCTTCGGTGTCTAAATCCCTAACTTGCACTTTTCTCTTGTTCTTTACTAATCTGCTAGAGTGCTGAATGATGGCATCACATCCAATAACCACAATCTCCGCCACCACCGTATCACCCAATGAGCTATTTCTCACAACATTTTCCCCTTTATTTAGAGGCTCCTTCTCCTCCTTACCTTTCTTTTTCAAGGAAATCTTACTGGAAGTCTTAGCAAGGATAGACTTGAGGTCACACAGGTTCACCGCCGCACTGGTTTGGGTAGCTCCCTCAATACCCTTAAGTTTTTTGGTAGCAGGTTTGGGTTTCTAAGAATAAGTAAGGACTGAGTGACTCTTCCTGATAGGGCCTTTAGATTTGGTCAAAGATCAGTTGGTCTCAGTGGGGGGCTCAATTTCCTCAATTTGGATGAACGAAATGGATTTCAAAGGGCATAAAGCTAGATGAAAGTGGTAGAGTCCTAAGATAAGACCTTGGTGGAGCAGTAGGGGAGTAGGTTCATTAGGGTTTAAAGCAGCAGACTCCACATATTTTTCAACTGAGTTTTCAAGGTCCATAAGCAGAAAAAAGTGAAAGCTCAGTAAAATTTTATGCCTAAGGTGATTTAACAAGGGGAAATGGTAGAAGTAATAGGTCTTATACCTTCCTTCCAGTGTGGCATATTTCATCAATGCAAGACACACCTAGTTCCACAGTTGAGGAAGAGCCTCCCATTCAAAACCAGGCTGGTTGCGCACCGACTTCTCATCACCCACAAATAATTTTTCCATACTAACATTTTCCTGGGTCTTCGAATGTTTAGGATGCTTCATACTAGAGCTCTGGAGACCTGTCACCTGTGCAATCACTTTCTCATCCACTATAAAGGAGATTCCTCCTAGAGACACATGTTGATTCTTCCAAGAGTTGACGAACTAGGTTGACATATTAGGGTCATGGCCCACAAGTATTTCCATCAAAGGAGCAATGCCACCTTAGACACAAGTGTGCTAGACCAGTGGATCCTTGCAAAAAAAATTGCAATTATCTGGCTTCGTCCACACCCTATCACCCCCCGTGATTCTACACTATGCACAATATAACCAGGAACCCTAAAAAATAGAATGTTAGAGATAATTGCAGGGTGAAAAATCACCCACACAATAAGTCATTTAAGCCATAAATGGAAATCTTTGGGAATCAAGTGTAAGGACAGGGCACATGCATGCATTAATAATTTCCTAGTAACACTCTTAGCATAGGCATGAATGAGGATTTCCTCACATAAACAACTAAGAAAAAAGGACATGATTGGAAAGGAAGGATTTCCTTCCACGTAGCAAAAATACTTAAAACTAGGAAGAATAGATGTGGGGCCATAGTTAGAAATCTCTAAATTCATAGCAATTAGGGGTTGGTAAATTTTACTTATACCACATATAGAGGCTATAAGGAATGAAACCAAAATAGTGGATAAATAAAAGCCAAAAAGGAGCTTTGTCTCATAATTACAAGTCACATCAAAATTGAAAACATAGAATTTGAAACTTTGTGATCTTAAGAAAATCCCCATAAGGAGATTACAACAAGTACAGTTTAGCTTAGAATTAATCAATCGGTACTTGTCGTAGAAAAACATGATTTCCTTATTCCAAATGGGCTCCATCCTATAATTTGAAAAAATCTACTTGTTATCCATCCCATCAATACAACTAATCATCCATCTCATCAAAACAATAAGACCACAAAGCCCAATGAAGAAGCTTGTGGACCCCCCAGAAATCCAGCTAAGCACATGTTGTGTTTTCATCATGGGTCAAGTAAGGGATTTGTTCCTTCACTATAATACTCTGAATATTTGACAGAAGTAAACTTAAATCATGCCAGCATTTTGACAATTTCCATTGAGAGCCAAAATTGGCTAAGGCGTCAGCTACCTAGTTCTCCTCTTTGTAAATATTACTAGCCACCTTTAATTTTAATTTAGACATAAGGAACTTGATGTCAAAAAGAATATCCTTAGTGTTCCACCCCAACATTCTATTAAAATTAATAGCATCAATAATGGACATAGAGTCACCTTCAATGTTTAGGTTCTCTATCCCCAAGGAAATAGCTATATGTAGGCCCTTTAATAATGGTCTAGTTTTAGCTATCATAGAAGAATGGAGACCAATCCCCCTAGCAAAACTAGCCATGAACTTTCCTCTATGATCCCTGATCACTCCTCCTATGCTTGTTTTTCCTGGGTTGCCCTTAGCAACCCAATCAAATTTTAGTTTAAACAAGCCCCTATTAGTGGGTTTCCAAATAGTGGCTCTCCTAGCTATAATTTTGGAGTTGTCATATGAATTGGCATCTAGTTTCTGATGCCAAGCTTTAGCTATGCCTATTTCCATCTCAGTGGGACCTTTATCCGGGGTTTTCCCTTTGAAGAAAGAGATATTTTCCTCAATGATCCGAGCTCCTATACCAAACACCTCTTTCAGGTTCATCTCAGTGTTCCTGAAGATCCTATTGTTCCTTTCTTTCCATAAGCTCCAATATATAATGGGAGGAACTTGGTTCCATATTTCACTAGTTAATGGATGGGTGAAGGGTCTAGACCAACTCAAAATAAAGGATGTGATGTCCTTACACATAATCCACTATATCCCCAACCTTCCAAAAGCCAGTTCCCACACCTCAGCAGCAAAGGGGTAGTGTAACAGCAGATGATCAACCGATTCTTCATTGTATTTACACAAAAGGAATCTGTTGGGGATCTGGAATCCCATTTTCCTTAGATTATCCTGAGTAAGAATTATGTTATGACATACATTCCACCAAAAGAAGTTAACTTTCAGTATCATGCATCTATTCCAAACCTTTTTCCATAGATTATTGACCACACCTTGATCAGTCAGTTGTATGTAAGTAGATTTAACAGTTAGATCACCCTAAATATCATGGATCAAGAAGAACTCATTCCCATAGTGAGAAGGGGGTATCCTGGTGAGAGAGAGTAACTCTTGTAGCCTCTTGGCTAGAAGACACATATTAGGGGATAAAGGATAGAAAAGGCTAATGTCATTCCATTTCCTAGCTCTCAAGGGTCCTAAAAGATAATCACTAATATATATACCAAACAGTTGTTGAGCCTGACCCTTAAGAAACCTAAACTCAAAAGTCTCTAGCAAAGAGTCAAGTAACCAAGAATCCTCCCAAAATATAATTTTATTACCATTACCTATCTTCAATTTGATCCCATTCCTCATAATGTGCTAAAGACTGCAAATACCCTTCCAAACCAAGGATCTCGTAGGGTGGACCTCCGAAAGGCATTCAATCAATGGTTGGTTCAAAATGTATTTGGAATTCATTATATCACACCAGTCCTTCCTATCCCCTAGATGATCCCAACCCACTTTGGCCATAAGAGCTTTATTAGAATTATAAATTTTTCTTATCCCAAGACCACCACAACTTTTTGGTTGAAAAACCTTATCCCATTTAACCAAAGAAAGTTTCTTTCTTTCCTCGGTGCCCAACTTGGAAACTTGTTAAATACCATAAATAGGGTAAATAAATATAACATTCAATTTTTTTTGCAATTCATATTTATATTCTCTAGAAGAGTGTAATTCCTAGGTCTTTAAGGTTTTGAATTGGTGGATATTCTATCTATTTTATAAATGTAATGATTGTGTGTATTAGGATGTATACCATGCATATCTTCATTGTCCCTATTAAGAGATAAAGGCTCCCAATGGACACATTGCTTTTACCTCCAATTATTTGTCTATTCACATGTTTCTTTGGTGTGAAATGTAACATTATGTATCCTACAGATTTCATTGTAAATGTTGTTGTTGAGAATAATAAAATTTCTTTGCTTAGTGTGGATGTAGCCATATTTTGGTGAACCACAAAAAATACTTGTGTCTTGTCTTTATTTTTATTCTTATCTATTTTATACTTTATTTGTTTCACTTCTATTTCACTCTTCTTTTAGTCACAATTGGTATGAGAGTTGTACGAGTGACTGTCTAGCTGATTGGGAAATTAGTGTTGAATTTACTAAGTTATTGAGGAAGTGAAGATAGAGAAATTCTCAAGTGAGAATTTTGGTTTGTGGAAGGTGCAAATGGAGTCATTTCTCATAAAACATGACCTCTCTTGCTTGATGGGAAAGCAAAGAAGCCAAGTTTGATGCCAGATGAAGAGTGGGAGAGTTGGATAAGAAGGAAAAAGCTACAATTTTCCTCTCGTTGTTTAGTAACGTAGTGTTTAATGTTTCAGTAAAAAGGAATTCAAAAGAATTATGGGAAAAACTTTCCTTGATGTATGAGATGGCTTCAATTTCTAATAAGGTATTTATTATGAAGAGGTTATATAACCTAAAAATTGAAAGAAGGTGGAATTGTGTCCAACCACCTTAACAATTTTAACACATTGGTTGCTAAATTAGTTTCAGTGGGCATTAGCCTAGATGATGAGATTCAAGCAATTTCATTGTTGTGTTCGCTACCTAATAGTTGGGAGGGAGTTGTTATGGTTGTGAGTACTTCAGTGGCTGCTAAAAATAAATTGAAGTTCAAGACAATGTTGCAACTACACTCCTTGGTGAAGATATGCATAGGAAGAACCAAGAAACCTCTTTTGGTGAAGCCCTAACTGCTGTTAGTAGAGGAAGGCTTCGATATAGAGGTAAAGACAATAACAGGAGAAGATCAAAATTTGTGAAAAGGTCAAAATCCAAAGGTAGAATTGGTGACTGAAGGTTTTGTGGTAAGGTTTGTCAGACCAAAAAGGACTGTTATTCCTATAAGAAGGCATGAGAGAAGGTTAGGGACAGTGAGGATAATGTTGTATATGAAAAATATGATAGTGTTTTGGTTTTATCCATAAGTGAAATCTATTCATATTTGTGGGCTTTAGATTCGGGCACATCTTTCCATGCTACCTCTTGTAGGTATGTCTTCACAAATTATCAAGGACAGTTTGGGAATGTTTACTTGGGGGATAAGAAATCTTTGGAAATCATTGGTAAAGGTGATGTTCTCTTACAATCAAAGAATGGAAGCACATGGCATTTGCAAGATGTTAGACATGTTCCAAAACTCAAGAAGAATCTAATTTCTATAAGCCAACTTTTTTCACTAGGCTGCAATACTTCTTTCTTTCAAGATTCATGGAAAGTTACTAAGGGTGTCATGTTGATCGCCAAAGGAGAAAGAGTGGGAAGCTTATATATTTTTTAGAATGACTCTGAAGTGGGAGCTGCTATGGAATTAATAGACAACAAGACCATACTTTGGCACCGTCTTGGACATATGAGTAGGAAAGGCATTCAAGTGATGTTCAAAAGAGATCAATTACCAATTTTGAAATCAATGGATTTGGAATTTTTCCAACATTGTCTTTATGGAAAACAGAAGAGGGTCAGCTTCTTGAAGATGGGTTGTGCAAAGAATACCTCACCTTTGGAGATTGTTTACTTGGATGTCTTTGGACTGACTGAGGTAACCTCTCTGGGAGGGGCTAACTATTTTGTAACTTTCCTCGATGATTTCACTAAGAAAGTCTAGATTTTTATGCTTAATAGGAAATCTGAAGTCTTTAGTAAATTCAAAAAATTTAAAGCTTGAGGTGAAAATCAGAGTGGGCATAACATCAAATGTTTGCAAATAGATAATGGTGGAAAAATTTTCTCCCTAGAGTTTGACAATTTTTGTGCCAAAAATGGTATTCAAAGAATCAGAGTTGTTCCTTTTCCACCTCAAGAAAATGGAGCTGCAAAGAGGTTAAATACAACAATTTTGGAAAAAGCACGTTGTATGCTTTCCAATGTTGGCTTGGGAAAATAGTTATGGGCTGAAGCTTCCAACACAACAATCTATCTCATTAACTAGAGCCCATCATCCGGTTGGATTTTGGTATTCCAAAGGAGGAGTGTTGCACCATATAAAACTAGACCCTTGTCATTTTCATGGTCTTTTAGGCCTTGCTTCATGATGTTTGGTCTATTTTGCTCTAATTTTATGATGTAACATGGCTTGAGCATGCATATTTAGGTACTAAAATTCAAATAATAATGTCATGTGAAGGTGTTGTCAAGTGTCGTAAAGAATTTCTACACTCTTCTAGAATCTATTCATTATAATTCACCTAAAAATCACCTTTTCATCACTAAACAAGTCCTATTATGAAGTGTTGTAAAGTCTTATAACAAGATTTCACGCTTTTCTAGGCACAACTTCACTATTTATCCCTTTCTTATGCTTTATTTGACCCCTTTATGCCCTTATATGCTTTAATGAAGTGCATTTTTTAATGTAAACCTGACAAACAACATTAAATACAAGATAATTCCTGACACCCATTTTCAAGTCCTAGGTGGGAGCCATTCACCATGGGTGGCGAATGAGTGCCCCTTGGCTCCAAATTCAAAAAAAATCAAAATTCCTTTTCAATTTTTATTCATAATCACTTGATGTCGGCCTGTGATGAAGTATCAACAGGTTATAGAGGCGCAAAAAATGTATAAATAAGTGTTTTTACATCCATTTCAACCCCCATTCATTCAAGTATTCAATCCTCCCACATTCACACATCATATTCAAGCAATCTCAAGCATTCAATCATCTTACAAGATCAAATCAGGCAATATTAAAGCATTTTGGAGCATACATTGACACTACTTCAGATTTTCATCATCAAGGGTTTGACCTTTGTATGCAGATTTAACAAGAATTTAGGTGATTAAAGATTGGCCAACAAGTAAACTAGGTGCTTGAAGTAATATCAATCATATTTAAAGGTTGGAGAAGGTTTTCTATCTGTTTCCTGCATAATTGACTTCGGCAACCCAACAAGCAGACATTTCCAAATATGGTGTTGTAGATTTGTCTCTTGATTTCTCATAATTTTGGGAGAGGAGTGATTCAACACCAGTGGTGAATGAGTCCCACATTAATATTGAAAATCTAGGTTTTGTCAAATTTTGGATCCTGACAGTCAGAAACTTGCTTCCAAACATTTCTCAACAATAGCAGGACTAATTTTCCACCCTAGGTGAATGAATCCCACTGTTGATTTTCAATAATCTCAAACAACATTCAGGATATTCTAGATTCCTCAAATCTTTCCTAGGTGCACTTTGATTTAGCCTTTCTCTCTTTGTTTTGCATTTATTCATCCTTTAGTTCACTATTTGCATATCACAACATGTTTTCCAACATAGCTTAAATCTTAGTTTTGCATTCATAATCATTCATTTAAATCACTTAATTGCATTTAGTTCACTTCATTTAGCTTAGATAACATCATACATAAAATTATTTGAATGAACCCTTTAGCATTTTTGGTCCTACCTCTCTCCTTTTAGGTGAAAAACCCTAGAAGAGTTAGAGAAGTGCATTAGTGCCAAAAATCTATGATTCAAGTGGCTTGGAAAGTGAATCTCCTATTTACATCTTCGAGTATTCAAATGTGAAGTGTTTTCTCTTGTTCCAAAGGAGAAATGATCCAAACTAGATCCCAAATCATAAAAGTGCATTTTTGTTGGGTATGGCAAAGATCAGTATAGACTCAAGCTATGGGATCCTTTCGTCAATAATATTACTCGCAACAGGGATGTGGTTTTCAATGAACACGTATTTCCAACTTTGCAAACACATGCAGTAAACACTAAGGAATATGTGCCCTTATTTGCATTTAAAAATATTAACTCACATGGGTCACTTGGAGGTAATTTGCAGTCAGGTAGACTAGGTGGAATAAATGACCCTTCTATATCATCATCTTTGTTTTCTTCTAATGATGGCGTAGGTATTAATCTAACACCTCCTCACCCAGAGCTTTCACTGCCCAACATAGCCTATACTCGCTCTACAAAAAATGGTGATGCAAAATCTTTATTTGAGTAGCCTCCACAAGTCTTTGTGTAGCCTTCACATGTATTTTTTTCCTCCTCTACCAACTGCTGCTTGTGATAGGTCAAAATAGGTGTTAGAAAACAAGCAACAAAATAAAGAGTGCAAATAAACAACTTAAAACAACCTACACTTCGAGATTAGCCTAAGTTGGAAACAAAACAAAGTAAAACAACAAAATGGAACTTTATACCTTTAGCGTCGAATCGATCCTTTTGGTTGGCCCTTTGATCTTTGATGTGTATGCTCATGGATGGCAAGTAGATGCAAGCTAAATGATGTTGTGAGGATGAGTGCAAGTGGATGAAAACAGAAAATGGCTAGAGGTATAAGTTGAGAGGAAAAAAATTGCAAGAGTTTGGCTAGCAAAGAATGATCTCCCAAAATGAGAGAAAAGAGGGGGTATTTATAGGAATTTTTGGAAAATCCTAGGAAATGGGCCGGTTGAGATTGATCCACCAAATATCAAGATGTAGGGCTAAGGTGAGTTGAGAACTCATGACCCTCACATCTTGACATGTGGCATGTGAGATAGCCCTAAAAGGTGAAGTGGACATGAGGTGGAAGGAGAAGGACATGACATGGAGAGGGGTACAAAGTACCTTGGGATTGGACAAGATCTCCTCATAAAGGAGGTACTTGTCCCATGTGAATGAGAGGACATGTGAGGAATTAAAAATTCCTCAAATATTCTCATGGGGATGAGAGAAAGAATAAAGAATGAATAGAGGACATGTGGGGAGAAGTGAAGGAATTAAAAATTCCTTTTAGGTGCCTTGGGGGATTAAAAGGTG